>JACVBY030000173.1:0-105613 GCA_017589505.3 Metroxylon sagu | reverse complement strand
TTACTGGGTCGACATCGGATTCGGAATTTGTCCACCAGACGCTGCCTCGCCCTTCAATTATTCCACTGCCCCGGATGGTTATTCCGCTGAGCTTGGTGAATTCAAGCCACCACAGCAGGCCTGAGCCCCAGGCTTTGGAGCTCGTTGGGGCGATGATCGTCCCGTCCAACTGCAAACATGGATTCAAGTTGGATACAAACCAATCTTAGATTGAGATCTTAGTCCAGGACTCCGCTCATTCTGACCAGGTGTCAAGTAATCAAAAAGCACACTAATTTAGAACTGATTCATAGCTGCAATTTATCACCTGAAAGACAGTACTGGGCTGGCAGTAAGGTCCTGAGAATGACATCGGCCTGACGAGAAATTGAAATTCTGCTGGAACTACCATGGTTGAAGCCTCCACTTTACAAGCAGCAGCCCATGCAGCCTCGAATGCCTGCATTCCATGAGATCAGATTTGTAAAGCATGATGAGAATCGAGTATTTCTTTGTTTAAGTCAATTTAAGATCCGTTTCATGACGTACAAATGCTGCTTTATAATAGAAAATAATAGGCCAAAGAACACATCCTTGTCAAATACCCACTTTGTAGTAAACATGCAGACAAGCCTTATCTCATCAAAATAAAATATCAATCCTTTATTTGAAAATTAATTTATTAAGGGGTGCAAGTAGATTAGGGAATATGAAATATTGTGAAAACTGCCGACTTCCTGCAGGCAAACAAAAAGCAAACAAGCAAGCAACAAATCTTATCCTGCCTAAAAAATAAATACCAACATTTTATTCTTCTTAATATTTAACAGCTGCAGAATCTATAGCATTTTTCCACTTTATTTTTAGTCACAGGTTTGCAGTAGCAACAAGTTGATACTTATATTTTTCAGAAAGTAAGAAATATTAAATTATTAAAATATTCCTCGATATAAAACCTTGCTGATTAGCAAATACCTACTCTGTTTGCGTAACTATTAGAAACAGAGAGGGTAGTGAAAAGGGGGGAGCAAATAAAAACCAAACCTTAAACATCAGGAGCTGCAAATGCCCATCGCCACTGGCTAAAAGGACATATTTCTATCCTTATTTCTATATATTTTTACCCATTAACAGCATTCTAAGATATTTAAAAAGCCAGAGGAATACTGACTAGAATTATGCGAAAATGCCAAGCACAAAAAAAACAATGCTGGTTGGTTATCGGCATTTTTTTTGGCCTTATAAGCCACTACATCTTCCAAGTCATAGAATGTTCATTTAGTTCCAAAGAAAAACTCAGAGAAGATAATGTCAGCCACCTTAGTGTCATCGGTGACACCATCACCCTTTGCTCCGAAGTCGAGCACGTCAAACATCACTGCTTGCGGGGTTGATGGATATCCTTTGCCTGGGCTGTCTTTGGGGTTTGGTTTCGGGCTCGACTGGCCTCCATCACCTTGGCGGTGACTTCCACTAGTCTTGCCCTTTCCTTTCTTCTTTACCAAGGAGGAAAATGGAGGCCTCTTTTGCCTCCAATGCTTGCCTCTCCTCCCATCACAGACATCAATAGTCGAGCACAGAACAAGAAAGACAAGAAGAAGGATCACTCCGATGCCTTTTGGACTAATGCCACTCATCTTTATTTTGGTACCTGTGTGTTGTGTTGAGACTTGAGATGTGTGCAAGAGAGAGAGAAAAAAAAAGCAAAAGAAACAGAGGGCGAAGGAGTTGTGAGAAGAGAAAGGAGGGAAGGGTAGGTTTAAATAGCCACGGCCTCAGCATCTCTTGACCCACTTCCCACATAAGCAACAAAATGGACCAAAAAAAAACAAAGAAAGACAATTGCTAAGCAATTTAAATGTCTCATTTCTTCGCCACCTCACACTAGTTCAGATGTCTACAATATTGTAGGATAAATACTGCTCTAATTTTGTTGGACTATCTCATATACTCAAAATGAGGTTAAGGTGCAACTAGGTAACACTCAAATAATACTCGCATTTTATGGTGAAGTTTTACTCACATCAATTAGAGGTGAGACAAAGCCAACTAGCTGCTAGATGACCACATCCACCATGCTTTTACATTCATAAGTTGATGAAATTAAGTGTTTAAATTATAGGAAATAGATGCCGAATTTTCTAGAGTAATATTATTAGAACAATTTGTATGAATTATATATATATATATATATATATATATATATATATATATATATATAGTTGGAAAAGCCAAAGAGGGACACGTGATTGGGTCTGAGGGCCATGGGTTGTGTAAGAGGGCGCTGATTATAACAGCTCCTCCTGATCACATGCAACGGTCACGGGTGTGAGTATTGTACTTTGTCGACTCCCCCAGCAACCGCCAGAAAGAGAGAGGGCTGGGGAGAAGGGGGCCCAACTGGATTACCTTTCATTCCCCCAACCACCGAACCCCAATTCTTCGATAAATAAAAGAACAAAATTTCAAGGGGGACCGAGAAGGCCTTCCTAAAGGCAAAGTGCCACGCTCGCTTGATTCCATTTAAAGTAGTAAGAAGGGTTTAAGTTCAGTGGAGGAACTCTTGTTTATCTTCAATCATTGATGAAAGAGAGGCAAGGGGTTAGATTAGAAGATAATAGGCATCCAAACGCTTTTGGAAGGAAATATATTTTGGCTAAGATCAAGCATGGGTAAACTGTGAAGATCGGAGGAGTCTACAGTGTGGAATATAGTTAAAACGAAGCAAAAAAAAATTCTTCTCAAAGTGTAATGAATCAACAAATCTTGTTATATTTTCATTAAGTTTGGAAGCCTTTTTAATGTTTTCTTACGTTCATAATTAGTATATCATCAAGCAATCCCTATAAATTTCTATTGTATTTTCACAAGCTCCACATGAATTTCTTTTTATTAGTCTATTGACCATCCATGCTTAACTTTTTATTAGCACTCATTTGTTTGAAATAATTAAGCTTAATGTCTATTTAATACCTACATCTTTATTCGTTGAACATTATCAGTCTCACACGAGCTGATAATGGGAAAAAAAATAAAGGAGCTAACATTGGCTCCATCTCTCCTTGTCTCCAATTCTTTAGTGCATTAATTTTTCTGTGTATCAAATTTATATGATGAAAAATAAAAAATAATAAGCATGATTGTTTAAAATGTTAGGTAAGAGACATAGTGTAAGGAGCTTACCTTGTTTGTATGTGCAACACCAATTTGTTTTACCTTATATGTATGACAAAATATGCCTAGCATACAATGCATATATGACAATATATCAAATGTGTTAACATACATCAGGCACCGATTCGATTAACTCAATCTAAAATCAACTTAAAAAATAGATCTATTGTAAACTAGTCTGAATAATTCAATAGATTAAGATGTAGTCAATACCATATGAAAAGTTGAACTCCGTGTTGAAACTTTTGAATGTTACAATTTTTCTATACCATATGTAATTGAGGTGCTTTTGTGAAAATAAATAATTTTTTGAGATCTACAATATTCTAATAATTACTAAGAGTTGGTGCATGCAATGATCAAGACCATATAATGATGTTTGGGCCTGGAGATGAATTGGTAAAAGTAGATTTTTTTTTTTTAAAAAAAAGGCTTTGATTGAGCATAACTTATAATCTAGAAAAAATTGGGTGAAGTAAAAACAAGTAAAATTGATGTAGAAGCGGTTATGGAAGGATTTTAACTTTTTCATGATTATTTTTACTAGTTAAAATTAATTCAAAAAAATTGTGACCTCTTTTAATTAGAAAAGGAGTTTGAGTAGGATTTTATAAAACCAGGATATATAATGAAGGATTGCAATCAATTTTATTATTCAATTAATGAAAAAAAGTAAACATATGATATTATTTTTATTTTTTTAAAAAACATTCAAGTTAAACTAGATGAAGAAAATTTTTCATTATTCTCAATTGGATTATTAAGTTTGGGTTCCAAAATTAGATTCAAAAACTTATGGATTAAGCTTAGATTTAATAAGGCCCTTACACAAATTAGTTATACGTGAGTATATAAAACATAAATATGTATGTATTGACGAGCATAAATGCGCACATGCATGCTTGTATGTGTGTATATATAAACTTGCATACATGTTTTTGTATATTTTTAAAATTATTAAAAAAAAGCCAAATAGAGCAGTGAAACTACAATTAATGTTATTTCACTAAATTCTTATTCAAATCATTTCTAGTAGTTTTTTTATCTAATATTTATATTGAGATAGATTATTAGAGGTTTTTTTATTTTTTGTTTGTATTGATACATAAATCATAAAAGTGATAGTTCAGTAAATGTCTCTTTTTTATATGCAATTTTTTATATTTTTTAGATCATTATTTTTTCATGTTTCATAATTCTAAATATTTTTTTTAGATATTAACAACACAGTTATTTATCTTATTTATATTCAAAACCTACCCTAAAAGTTAGATCATTTTTTGGATCCAATATTGGACAGGAATTCAGAGTTTTAATTGATTTAGATTTCCATTGCATCTAACCAGTAAATTTTAATTGTGAATATATACAAAGCTAAATCTAACCCCAATCCGGCGTTCACTGCTAACCACATGCATCACATCAACGATGATGCGATGAAAAAGAGCAAAGAAGGAAAGAAAACACCATCACATGCATGCGTGTGAGTGCGCGGGGACATTCAGAGAGCCCGGGATCGAGATGCCAGCTTTTATCGTGCGACGGATGTCATGCTTCCACCTTAGATGCGTCATAAAAACTAAAACCATAGCAAATTTTAAAAGCTAATTATAATAATATTGGACAGGTTCTGATCTCACGTCTATTAAATCTACCGTACCCACGAGATCCTGCGTCTGCCTCGGTAGGGCCCAACTTTGTTTAGGGAAGAGACTTCGAGCCCATCCCAACCGTCGTACAGCCGTCCGATCATGATCAGACAATGCGTACGACCCCAAATTACGCGAATTGTGGCCCATGGCAGGGTCGTGGCGGGGGATTAAAGGCGGGGTCGCGACCGGCCTCTGATGGACACCCATAGATTGGTGGGTGAGTGGTTTCGCTCGCGTCCGGCTTTTCCCCGGGTAGGGCAGGGGCCTGACGCAAGACAACTCCATCCACGCCCTCAAGGATTCTATTCTCATTTTATTTCAGCAACGCTGCTAACCAGATTGGTCGGGACGTAGCAGTTTTTCCGATGCAAACCGAATCGGCAATGTCCGTGGAGAGAAAAAGCAATAAAATTAGGGGAAAAAAAATACAGTAATAACTATGCATCTAGAGTAGTAGAAAAGAAAAAAAATATAAAATAAAATAAAATAAAATAAAATATAGAAGGTGGAAAGAAGAACAAGAAAATAAGAAGGCCTTTAAAAAAAAGAAAAAAAAGAACACAGTCTCGAAGGAAGAGAGATTGTGAGTTATTTATAGAAGAGAAGAGGACTTTTCAAAAAAGTTAATATGTTTATTTTTTTTAACCTTTTTTTTAAGTTAATATTGTCATGTGAATTTTGTTACATGGCAAATGAAGAGCCCACTAAATATGTGCATTTGTTAAGTTAATGTGCACTCCTTCTGTATAGATTAATTTTATAATATATTATATAAATTTATTCATTAGATTTGTAAATAATTCAGGTGTTGGTTGAAATATATTTGAATGATCTTTTCTAATGTAATAAGTATCATCAAGTGAATTTTTGATCTAGCATTTATAATGCCGGAGGTTTTATTTCTACATTAGGATATTTAGAAATTATTCTTCATTCATTATTTTGCTTTTCAAAACTTCTCTTTATATTTTATTCTCAATCTTTATGAATTGTATCTACATTACGTTACGCTAGTGTGATTGGGCTGATGTTTATCTTAAAAAAAATTATTGTAATTGTAGTTTTGACATTTGTTGCATGAAGCAAGATTTTTCTAATTGATTACTTTTTTTTATAAAAAATATTTTAATAATTTTACCAAAATTATTCTGATAATTGTTTATAGGCTTCCCAAATTGTTCTTTTTCTAAGTATGAAATAGGGGGTTCGCAATCAAAAGTTGTCTCATATATGTTTTTTTTTTTAAAAAAAAATGGCACCAGAAAAATTTCAATTGAACATAGATCAATGATTTGTGTGTCATTTTGTGAAGAATAATGGTACAAAGATCATTTGCTCGTTTAGATTGCTGCAATTTTATTAGAATAATATAAAAATTTTAATTATTAAGTTAGTATATATAAAAATTTTATACTAGTAATCTTCATTGATCTTTTTAACATTATGATCAAGTCAACTTTTTAGAGCCACCTTAAACAGGATCAGATGCATCCAAAAGGATGGTTATTAATAAAATTCAAAGAGCAGCAATTCCTTTATGACGCCAGTCACAAGAATTTCTTGTAACAAGAGAATATAAGCTTTCATTAGCGACAGGATTCTATCTCATATTAATTGAATCATATTGGAGATGAGTTTTAAATGGAAAGAAAATTCCATCTTAGTTCTTTTTGGCCCATCAAAATCTGCCATCCACTTGGATTTTAGAGGAACTTTTAACACTAAGGCTAACTAGATTTAGAATGAATCATGATAGACTTGGTACAATCTCCTCCATATTTTTAAAAATTTAGCAAGAAAGTCAAAATTCTTATAAAAATGATGCCAAGGGATCACCACCACTAACAATGCTACCTTCCTGGAGCTTGCATGGGAATTTAGAAAGTCATCTCCAAGAACAATCTTGTCTTCTTAAAACATCTACAGAGATTAATTCAAGATGGGCACTGAATGTGGTTAATTGCATCCATCCATGCATGACAATGCTTCTCCTTGGAAGGTAGCAGTAACATTGATAATTAATAAAGAGCCCATCATTCTACCTCTGTTTCTCTGAAATATATCCACTGCAACTCTTAACACATACTTTTCTCCTAAAAAAATACTTGAAATTGCATTCTTAAGTTTTTTTTTTTTTTTTTTTTTTGCCTTTTATTTTCAAAAAAATAAGCATATATGCTCATCATGATCAAACATGCATGTACGATATGTTTATCTTTGAAACTAAACCATGAGCTCTTGCACCTTTAAATAAGAAGAAATGGCTAAAAGAACATAGCTCTGCTCCATCACACTGGGTCCAGGTTGATCACAAATTTTGGATCATAGCTAGAAATGACCCCTTAAGATAATTTTTTATCCATAGTTTCACTATATGTCTATATTTATATGCATAACTTTAGTTAAAATCATTGTAATCATGATGTGTATTAGCTGCGACAAGCCAGTGTTAGATCGATGAAAATGACAAGGATAAGAGACATTATAGTCAAGTGAAGAATATTCCCAAAAAAAAAAAAATCTCCATCTGAAAGAAAGGTAAACATCCACATGCATGCATGCATGGCCGTTTCATGTGTTCTTCGAGAACCCGTTAAATTGGATTCCACTTCTACAATATAATTCACCAAATACTGTCAGAGTTTCAACTGTATTTTTTAATGGAACTCAGACAAAAAAGATGGCACTGTGTAGGTTCTATAAATCAACCTCAAGCGCTTTGGACTTGCATCGCAATGAAAGATATATTAAAATACCAGAAGCCAATTTGTAGTTTGTCTTTCATGATAGAATCAATAGGTTGAGATGCTCTTTGGTTGCATTCTCCACCACCATAAGCAAACAATAAAAAAAAAAGAACTGCAATGGGACAAGCTTAGTATCTCTAATTCAACAACTCCCTCACTTTGTAAGTATATCTCTAATTCTCAAAGAGAAACATTATGAGTATGACAACATGTATAAACCCTTAATATATATATATATATATATATATCTTCTACTTGCTTATAAAAAATCATCAAAAGATAAGGAGGTTTTATCCAATAGATATATGGGAAATTCTATATGCAAATAGGGAATACTCTGTTTCCTTGCCTCCACCTTTCAATGGTGGTTGTGGGACTTTTGGTTGGGTACTGACCTCTATCAATGCACATGACATGGACCGTTCGGAAAGAAGGGCCTCGGAGCCGTCTTTTAGTACTGCTGAGCTCGTGAACCCTGTGACCCTCGTGAACTCCAAACGTAAAAATAATTAGGGTTTGTTAGAATTGCAGCTCCCCATGCAAGCATGATGCCTACTCTGCGTTCAGGATACTTCTTTTGTCTTGAAATGCAACTCCTTGCTATGAGATGGAAAAAGAAAAAGAGAGGGAGAGACTAAGAGTTTGATCTTAGATTAGGTGATGTAAACAGAGATAAGTTAAGGGCGTGCTTTTAGGCAGCAGAAAATTATGGCGGCTTTTGCTGTAGTCGAATAATTTTTTATTTTATTTTATTTTTTTTATGTGATGTCTTTGTGAATCCATTACTGACGAGATCTTAACTTTTAAAAGTAGCCAGGTTTCTTGGACATCTTTGTATATTTATGCGTTAAGAGAGTTCACAGAACTTGTGTTTATGATGCAAACCCCCACTGGATCTCTAGCTATATGAGTAACTGATCAAAAATTTGGTTAAAATTTAATGAATTACTCATTGTGAGACAGTTGGTTACCCACTTAATAAATCATACTTCAGGCATTGAAGAAGCATGTAATTTGTTTGTCAATAACCTAACATGTTTCCTAATTACTTTTTAAAATAAAAATGCATTCTCGAAGTAAACTCTTGGTTAAGAAACTATTTCAATACCTTTTCATTCTTTTGTCGGTGGGGCAAAGAGAACAAAAGGCCTAGCATGAGGAAAGCAGCTGTTAATTATTGCTTTAGTCTTTCTAGAAAACAATTGACTCAATTATGACGATGCTACAACTTCACTATTTCTCATCCATAAGGAAAATGACATGTCTGGCTTGTAAGACTGTCACCACCTTCACTATTTCTCATCCATAAGGAAAATGACATGTCTGGCTTGTAAGACTGCCACCACCTTCATCAAATTTAGATACCCTGTGTAACGCCTTAAGGCCAAAACCATGTGTAACGCCTTAAGGCCAAAACCATGTGACCCAAAAACTCGAGTGGAAGTTAATGGGTAGCAAGTGAACTTGAGTTATAAGCACATCACCCATTTCTCTCACATCCAATGTGGGACTAAATTTGGGATCTCACAATCTCTCCACCTTATAATGCGACGTCGCCACAAACTAGCTAGAATCTACCTCGAGTCGGGTCATTGGTGCTGCAAGGGTGGCTCCACGCCATGGCGGGACTCCACCACCGCCCCATGGGTGACCCTTTCCTCATGCCCACCAACTTTTGCATACTTGGATAGGCTCTAATATCATTTGTAACACCCCAAGCCCACCCACTGTCTCAATTAACTTCTAGGCGGGACTCCACCACCGTCCTATGGGTAGCCCTTTCCTCATGCCTACCAACTTCCGCATACTCGGGTTGGCTCTGATACCATTTGTAACACCCCAAGCCTACCCACTGTCCCAATTAACTTCTAACTGGCCAAAACCACATGGCCCAAAAACTCGAGTAGAAGTTAATGGGTAACAAGTGAACTTGAGTTATAAGCACATCACACATTTTTCTCCCATCCAATGTGGGACTAAATTTGTGGTATCACAATCTCCCCACCTTATAATGCGACGTCCTTGACCTTCTCATCCAATGTGGGACTAAATTTAGGGTATCACAATCTCTCCACCTTAACCTAGCCAGAATCTATCCTGAGTCGGATCGTTGGTACTGCAAGGGTGGCTCCACCTCATGGCAGGACTCCACCATCGCCCCATGGGTAGCCCTTTCCTCATGCCCACCAACTTCCGCAGACTCGGATCGGCTCAGATACCATTTGTAACGCCCGCTCTGATACCATTTGTAACGCCCCAAGCCTACCCCCGCTAGTCCAATTAACTTTTAGCGGGCCGAAACCACGTAGCCTAAAAACTCGAGTAAAAGTTAATGGGTAGCAAGTGGACTTGAGTTATAAGCATATCACCCATTTCTCTCTCATCCAATGTGGGATTAAATTTGGGGTCTCACAATCTCCCCACTTTATAATGCGACGCCACAAGCTAGCCAGAATCTATCCCGAATCAGATTATTGGTGCTGCAAGGGTGGCTTCACGCTATGGCGGGACTCCACCACCACCCCATGGGTAGCCCTTTCCTCATGCCCACCAACTTTCGCACACTCGGGTCGGCTTTGATACCATTTATAACGCCCCAAGCCCATCCACTATCCCAATTAACTTCTAACGGACTGAAACCATGTGGTCAAAAAACTCGAGTGGAAGTTAATGGATAGTAAGTGAACTTGAGTTATAAGCACATCACCCATTTCTCTTCCATCTAATGTGGGACTAAATTTGGGGTATCACAATCTTCCCACCTTTCCATCCAATGTGGAACTAAATTTGGGGTATCACACCTTGTAGGATGTTAGTTATCATAAATTGCTCTCTCTCTCTCTACACGGAGAGCGGCAAAGCCAGGTCCTTGGGTTGAGGGTTGTCACTTGTACTTATATTTTCTACCATCCTGATCGGTGAGTTAAGATGGTACTTACATGCATGCATTCTCTTAACTTATTGCATTTCATGTCCTTATCAACTCTTTCTTCCTTCTAAAATATATCTGTTCAGAAGTACAGTTTGATGAAACTTTTCATGAAAATTTTGAAATATCTAATCACTTTTTTTATTTTTGAATTTATAGAGATCATGGATCTTCAATGTGAAAAATATGAAATGACTTTAAAATCTATGTAAATTTAAAGATGAAAAATATGATCAACCTGTCTACATACATATATATACATATATATTGGATGCATCTTATAATTGATTTATAGTGACACATTTATGTGAAGATATATGCATGTTGGGGGACCAAGCCCGCATTATAATTCATTATCTACTAACATTTTTATTATTAAAGCAGTGCTGTAGGTACGTATTGGGATAAATTTTTAATAGAATATATACTTGAATAAAAGTTCTTTTCATCACTCTGGATTTTTTTTTTCTTTTTTTCTTTTATTCATGTCTCTTCAAATGAATTATTGCCAAGTTAGGTATAAATTGCATTCAATAACTTACAAATGTAAGAACTGAATGGTTTGAGGCTTTGTTAATGGGGAACGTGTTATGCTGCATGGAGGAGGTTTTTAGATTTAAATGTTGTACATGCCAGAAATATTCCACATCAAAACTTATAAAATTCACATATGGTTGGATTAATAAAACATTTGCTCCTTTTGTTTCGGAGTGTCACGATTAATAATACGCATATGGGATGCACGTGGGTGGTGATATGGACGGCTGCTGTCCAATGGAGTGGTAGAGCTGGACAAAGTCATCGTGCTTTAAGAGGGGTGGTTTGCAAATAAATAATAGTTGTCGAGCTGCACTTGTCGGTGGCAACTTTGACATCTAACCGCCATTGCATGCATAAAAATATGCATCCGAAATTATAATTTAGTTTGAAAATTACTATGTAAGCACATGTGAAGCTTTTAATCATATCATGTTAGCATAAGACAGTTCAGAAGTAAGTAGTTAAAGAGCAAACCGTCCCCATAATTATCCACCTTTGACAATATTAATTAACATTAATTTACTATCTCATGGCAGAACACCAAGCATATGGTTAGGAAAAAAAAAAAAACAATAGTAGGTGCCCAGAGTTTCTTGCTCTAGTCTAATTTGAAGCTATACAATAATATATTGTAGCCTGTAATATCCTATGTTGTTGGGCTCATTAGTCATTATCAAGCAAATCCAAGGCTTAAGCATCGAAGAGCAGTCAAAAGGATATTGAGGTGCATTAGAGAAACATCCGATTATATGCTATGTTATCAAGAAAAGGATTTATGGCTGATAGTTTACTCTGATGCCAATCAGAAAGATGATCTAAATGAGCTCAAATTTATGTCAGGATATGCTTTTTTTATTTAATGACGATGCCATATGTTGAAGTAGTAAGAAATAATCTCGTACAATCCTATCCATTATGAAGGCTAAATGCATGGCATGTTCTTTCATAATTCAGAAAGGTGTTTGATTTAGAAAATTCTTGCAACATTTTGGTATTATCACACATACATCAAATGTTGTGATATTTTACTGTGATAACATGGCTATATTGGCTTATGCCAAAGTTCTTAAATATCATGATAGAATCAAACACATCTAAGTAAGATATCATTTTATTAGAGACATTGTGGCATAGAAGAAAGAGATCCTTAATCACATCCATATGAGCTAAATGGTTGTAGATTCCTAGGATTATGTAAGATGTAATCTTGCGATATTTGCAAATTCATATATTGTTATTTTTGTTACTAATATACTTCATGAGTTTTATCAGCTATTTTTGTTGATGTTGATCTCTTTTGGTCATAATATATAAATTATATTTAGCACATTAAGTATGTCGATAGACTAAAATTGGCTCACTCACATGAGCAATCGCCTCTAGTGCTAAAAAGGTGAGCAGTAATGAGAAATAATTGAACTAAGGCATTAAGAAGGTGAGCTTAGTTTAATTTATTAATATAATGTCTTGATGGAGATCAAGATGAAGTTCTTTATGAGCCGACATAAATGCCTTCTTACCATCCATGAAGCTTATAGATAGTCAAGCATAAGATCTTTGATATTGTTGGAAGTAAACAGATAGAAAACTTAAGTTAGTTACTTGAAATTTGACTAAACTAAGATATATATAGTATTTAAGAGTAAAGACATGCTTTGAAATATAAACATATGCATTTTTCACTCTATGAGTCCTAAAGATCATAACCTTGGTCTCAAAAGTATCCTATTGTGACTTTTGCCTATATTATAAAATAAAGAGTTAGCATTTGCTATCCTAGCGTGTCACCTATGGTAATAAATGATGTGGCCTAAAGGAACATTACTAGGAAAGCAGTTAACTCAGATCCTAGTAACATTAGGACAAAAGGAAAATAAATTTGGAATTACACCACTTACTTGTATTCATTGGTTAGCCAATTATGTTAGTTTAATGAGCTTGGACATAATTGTAAATACATCTTAAGTTAAAGAGGAGTTAGGCATGGATCTCTGGAGGGATTAAGAGATGCTTAATCTGGTGTAACTAAATAAGTTTGGGGTATAGTGATACACCATGTTTTCTTCTTTTTTCTAGGTGATGACTTCATCTTGTCCCTATTGCTTTCTAGTTCGGAGCTCACTAAGTGTAAGTGCATTCACGGACTTATTTACCTGTATGAACTCGAGATCTAGATCCAACTTATCATGTGCAAGTAGGAAATGTTAAAGTTTGAGTCTAGTTGAGTGCCCAGAATAGATTGACCTAACCTAACATATTCAATCAGGCAAAAGAAAGCATGGATACAATTATTTTTAAACTCGCATGATGCAGTTTTTGGGAGTTAAGAATAAGAGAAAATAGATCCACACAAAGATGCAAAAGGACTTAGTTCCTCCAGTGAGAAAACTCTATTGATTTTTCATACTTGTGTAGAGAGGAGAAGAGGCAAGATCCGTAAGAGAAGGTGTTTGAGTTGTGGATGAGTAGTTTTGGTTTTTGTAACCAGTCTTTGATCATGGGAATGTGGAAAGAATCCATAGGAAAAGAAGCACCGCACGCAATTTCAACCTGAGATCCGAAGAAAGGAATGTAATTTGATTCCCATGCATGTTACCCAACAACATATATAAAAATATGCATCAGAATTTGAAATTATAACTAAATAATTGACCATAAAGCTTAGTTTGAAAATTACTATGTCCACATGTGAAACTTCTAATCGTATCCTCTTAGCATAAGACAGTCCATGGTAGGTAGTTAAAAGCAGACTGTCCCCATAATACTCCTCCTTTTGACAACATCAATTTACAATCTCATGGCAGAACACCAAGCACATAGTTAGGAAACAAAAAAAAAAAAAAAAAAAAATCAATAGCAGGTGTCACGGATCATTCTAGAAATGCCATCTAGGAATAATTCACACACAGATTTCTCACCAGGAAACAGGGTGGCTCTATCTGTGCCGTCTTGCTGGGGCCTGGTACCATCTCGTCAAAGTTTGTGGCTGTCGTTGGTCATGTGATCCTTTAGAGCGTTTGGTAGGTGCAGTGCTTTTACACCAGCGTTTCTTAGAACGCTGGGCGGGGGGAACGGGGCTGTGCCCGCTTGGCTGTTCCCATCCGGACACCTGCTAGCGAGTGGCCTGTCATCGCTAGCAATCACGGGCTGCCAGAGAGCCCGGAAGGCCCTTGATCTCGGGTGACGCTGGCCGGATCTACCGCTTGACCTGCTGACAAATTTTTGATTGCAATGATTCGTATTGTTTGGGCACTGCCAGCACGTGAATTCAGGGGCGTATGATTTGGCCATCCCGTCTGGATTGGACCAGTGGCCGGACTTCTGTCTCAATGCTCCGGATGTCAGGTGGGTCCCACGTAAATCTTAGATTCTATCTTGCTGTGGTACGTTCCACGTGTTCTAAGGGCTGGATTGTTCCACTTTTCCCATGGCTTGGAACTTCATCGCTGCGTGGGACAGGGCACATTGATCGGCTACTGCTATTGAAAGTGCGTTACGGCTACCTTGTTAGCTTGATGGTTTGTTTTAATTAAGAATTAAAATGGTACAAGTTAAGCTAAATATCTAATATTAGGGTGGAAGTGAATTTAGATCTCTTATGTTAGCACAAGCGGCTTTCTTATCTATAACGTTGATTTTGTAAAATTACGTAGTTAAGCTCTAACAACCTACAATCTCATCTTAAATAATAATAATAATAATAATAATAAATTATTATTTAAACTTTTTAATTTTATATGATTATTCAAGATTTTTTTATTATATAATCGATATAAGGTTAAGCACTTGCTAACATAAACTCTCGCATGCCTTTTTTTGTTCAATTTCTATCTAAGGATTCATATGTAGATCCGCATTCAAATCTAATCAAATTCGATTATAAATATATAGTGCCCATTTACAATATTTCGTATTTTACATGAGTTATGAGCGAGCTTTATTTTGATACTACTTATAGTAACCCAGGATCACACTAAAAAAGGCTAGCCAAGTAGATACTATTTAGGCTTCTTGATTTTATATAAGTGTTCAAAAATTTTTGACTAATTTTTTGGATAAGATCTTAGATTGTTATAAATAGTATTAGAGTGGATCGAATCTATAGCTTATATAAGTTAAGGAATACTGCAGATGAGCTCTATGTATTTACGATTAAAAGCATATAGATACTTAGCATACTGAAAATGTTAAAACTTAAATTGAAGGAATTATGAGAGTTCATATTGGTGAGTATTTAGTCTTACCTTAATTATAAAATAAAAAAATTATGAGTATTTATATATTTTGGATGAGATCTTAAATTGTTAGGCAAGCAAATGATGGAGACAATGGCAGTGCAGTTACTTTTTCCTAGGAGAGGTCAAGAAGGCTTTGGATTTGAGCCTTCCAAGTAATCAATCCCAAGCCCTTGTGCTCCAACAATCATGATACTAATACTTAATACGCCGGATTCACATTTAGTGAGTGTAAAACTAGAGATAATAAGACGAATTGAGAACTCCCTGTTTACCTAAACTCAAATAGACCTGATGATCACAGATGGACTCCCACTTTCCTTGCCTACCCTAATTTCTCAAAAAGCTAATGTGAAATTTGTGGTGGAGGCGCTTGAGCCACGCTAAATAAATTGGATCAGGGTCGCGATGGCCATTCTTAAAAGGACATGAAGATAGCCAGCGATCGAGAGCGACGAGCACCATTGGCAAGTTGGCACACGAGGCCACGGCTGATTGATGGCGTAGTTTGTTTTATCTAAGCACCAGAGAGGCAAGTCGGGATCGGGAGGGCCCGTCCGCGCTCGTTGGCGTACTTCGCAAGCGAAGTGATCCGAATCGACTGCATTCGGACGGTTCGTGCACAGGCCGCAAATTCAAGTGTTTGGTTTGCCTACGTAATTGCGTCTTTTTCAAACTTGGAATCTTATGGTATTTGGAAGGTTTCCCCACCTTCCTCTCTCTATATGTACTTTGATGTCCAAGTGCCATGTTAGCTGGACAAATTTCTCACTTCGTTAGTTCACAATTTAAAATTTTATGATATAAGTCCTCTTTTCCTTGAGTATTCCTGTAAGAAGCACTTTTTCAAATAACAATAGACCTAAGTTTGAACACAACCTAGCTAGGCCTTGATTCCTTAAGTTTAAAATTAACTGTTATGTGAAGTTCAATTCTCTAGATAAAATCTTATTATTTTTTTATGTTTTATAGATTGTTACATGATTATCATGTCTTTTAATATGCAACAGAGTCATGTAAAAAGAAATGATAATTATCTTTATCGTATAAAATGCATAAAAGTAAGTTAATTTTTTTTTATATAATATATAATTATATCATGTTTTATGCATGATAAATTCATACTAATGCGGTGATCTTATATATCTTTTTAACCTTAAATCAAATTAATATATTTAACGCTATTAAAAATATATAATAGCTTCCTCTTCAATATCATCATTATTTCTTTTCTTTGTTTATAAACTATTTCTTGATATATTAATTTATAACATCGTGTGTTGCCATTATTTTTTAAGATATTGGAGGCAATCTAATCAAAGAAAAATACTTTTTTTACTTAAAGATATGGTTTACATCAAAATAATTTTTTAATTGCAAATGATGTATGGCTACTTATACCCTTTCCGAAACCTAATTCCTAATGCTAACCTTGGTCCTACTAGTGGTAGCAGCAAGTAGCGGTGACGGGATAGTAAAACTATCAAAAAATATAATGTGAATTTTTGTTGAATAACTTAAATCATAATTTAAGTAAGGAAGTTACCAACAGATGTGTCAACATTTATTATTACAACGTTTATTATTACAGTCTAATTGAGAAAGTTACAAAACATTTATTATTACTAACAAATTTTTAAAAAATTGCAAAAACAATAAATAATAATAAGGATGACTTTTTAAATATTTTTATCTAAATTTTTGTATTTTAAAATCATATTATATTAGATGAATTAGAAGTTAATAATTTATTTTTGATAATTTAAAAATATTTTTTTGTATTTTTGTTTAAATTTTTATATTTTAAAATTATGTTAGATGGGTTAAAAATTGATTGTGAATTAAAATTTTATTTTTAAATATTTATTAAATATTTTTAAATTTTTTTAAAGAATTCAACATACTATGTTGGAAGATTTCTATCATTTATAGGCTTTAGAAAATCTGTTGCTTTGATGGCCGAGATGGTTTGGTTTCGGAATTGAAAATCTACGCGAAGGAGAGCATGATCGTTGCGAAGAAGTGCCCAGTGATGCTGGTACGATGTAAGGAGATATGCATCTTCGGCGGACTCGTTCATTAAGTGCATCAACACTAAGCCCTCCCATGGTTCCGATCCACTCTTGTTAAGATTCTATGGTACACCATCCGTGGGTTGATCCTTCATAAAGGATAGGGCTATGGCCCTCCCTGCGATAGGATGAAGCAGATCGCTATCCTCGATGCTCTCAAGGTGTTTGGGGCTTCAGAAAGGGCACAAAAAAGGGCACAGGTATTGGCTGCTGGGTCAGCTCTCTAAGGATGTTGGATGAACCATTATAACACCATTAGAGAGTTGGAGGGGAAGACGAAGCAAAGAGCCCCGCTTGCTTACGAGAGGAGGAAGCACCGGCAAGGCTACCCCTAAAGGTAGAGGCCACTGTAGATTGGATTTTCTGATCCGATCCGATCATACATGATTCGGATTTGATCCGATTTTCTATTTGGATCTGGATTTTGAATTCAGATCTAACTCATTTGTTAGGCAAATCAGATCAGATTAAGTAAAAAAAATTTTAGACCCAATAAATCATTCGTGTTTATTTCTAAAATATTATATCTAAATCAAACATCTAGCTATTTTTTATTACTAAAATATATTTAAATATATTATAAATAAGAATCCATCAAAATAAATAATAAAATATAAATATTTAGATATAATTAGAAAAAAAATAAGAGAGGGATCTAGTTGTTAAGATGAAAAGAAGAATTAGTTTAAAAAAAAGAATTGATTTAAATTAGAGTCCATTTAATGGATATACAAAGATAATTAGACTAAAGAAAAATAGTATTTATATAATTAAAGTTTATGGATAGAAATTAATTAGATTTAGATTGAGGTGGGTGAAAAAGTATAAGATCCAAATTCGATCCAAAATTTAGATTAGATGCAATTTGTAAATCTGGCTCCACCCATAAGTATCTAAATATAGCTTAGGTCAGGATCGAGTTGGGTTATAAGTCAACCTGATCCATTTGCAACCTTAGTTGAAAAAATGCTTGACTCTCAACTTGACATTTTGGCCCTATTAAAGGTTTTTTTTTTTTTTTAAGAGGGAATAATTTTGCAGAAGATCTCCTTTGGCATCTCGAACTTATGAAATATTTTTATATTTGAAATATATAGCTTTGTGGCATCCATAGCTTTAAGTTTGCTATTCTAGTTACATCTATTTGGATTAATACTTGCATAGTGAGTTCCTTTATCTAATGGATGCAATTTTTATTTTCCAAAAAAAGATAGATGGTTATAGATGATTGTTGGTTAGGGTTGCAAACAGATTGAGTTAGATTGGTCATACTTGATCTTAATCTGACTCAATTTTATATTCGAGTTTTGATTTTGAATCCAAATTGAACCTATTTGTTAAGCAAATTGGATTAGGATAGGTCCATAGAAAGCATTTTAGGTCCAATAGGTTATTCAAATCTATTCAAAACCAACATAAAATATTACATATGAGTCAAGCATTTAACCATTTTTTCATTGCTAAAATCTAGTAATTGATCATAAAATATAGATCTATTAAAAAATTAAAATAAGATTAAAAAGAATTAACTTAAATTTAAATTTTTATTCATAAACTCTTAATTTTATCTAAGTAAATAATTATTTTTATGTTTATAAATTATGATATGTAACATATTTATTGATATACTTAAAGACACTATAAATAAGAATCTAACAAAATAATATAACAACAATAATAAGTCTTAATCTCAAACTAGTTGGAGTCGGCTACATAAATCTTTTTTCTTCATTCAGCTTTATTCTAAATCATATTTTTTAAAAAAAAAATATAAATATTGAGATATAATTAGATAAAAAATATATAAGAAGATCTAATTGTTAAGATGAAAAGGTGAATTAGTTTAAATTACATTCCAATGAATTTGTAAAGATAATTGGAGTAAAGAAGAATAAGATTTATATAATTAAGGCTTATGGATTGGGATAAACCAAATTCGAGTTGGATTGGATCAAAAAATACAAGACCAATCCAATTCGATCCGAAATTTAGATCAGATCCAATTTTCAAACATGATCCACCTCATGGGTTTCTAAATATAGATTATATTTAGTTTAATTAGATTAAGATCAGATTGGATCATGAATCAGCTCGACCTAGTTGCAGTTTTATCGTTGATATATGATTTCTAGGCCAAAAGAAAATGCGGTGACCAAACTATAATGGCATCTTCTGTTCTCATCCTTTAGGTTGGGACAGTAACAGGTCCGTCTTGTCCAATTGCAAAATATTTCTATACTTTTCTCTGACTCAAGATTTGGAAGAAGTTCTTTACTCAAGATTTGCGAGTTGTTCCTCACCACAAATAGGTTGAGCTAAATTTAGTGAAATAGCAAGTAAATTTGTGAATCATTCATCATCTATTTTTTGAAACCATAGTAGTGTTCTCCAAATCTACAGACTCAAACATTTATTGGGATCAGTGTCTTTGTTATCATCCAATTAAAGAGAATGGCATATTTTGATATTGGGATTGTGTTGAAGGAGGTTTGCGTTGGCTTGCATGGCATGAGAAGAATGGTCAAGTTTTCATTGTTCTTAACCTTGCCACGAGGCAATTCTTTAAAAAAATCAAAGTTGATGGACCGTCTCTACTCTTGATGCACATGCCATTATAATTAAATTAGATGGGTATGAAACAAATAGCAACCATTAGATGAGATTCGCTATAAAGAGCATTGTTGAAACTTTCGTGCGAACATGGCTCTTATATTTTGAAAAACCTGGGACGGACTGGTATAAATTTACTCGTTTACGGGTTCGTCCCGGTCGAACCGATCCGCTAACGTCTCGGGATAGTTTTCGGGTTCGGGCTCGTCCCCCTTCCCATTAATACGAAGAAATGACCCGACCCGGCCCAAATTAGCCCATGGGCTTTTTCTAGTGCTGTCTTCTGGATGAAAGACAGCTGTGATTCGTTAAAAATCGAGTTGAAATATTTCGTTAGATCAATTGGTTATGAACCCAGGTAAACCAATCCTTCGTCTAAAAGTTCTCTTAAATTTCCATCGTACTATGGGCATTCACTTTTTCTTTTTTTTTTTTTTTTAGTTCCTTTTTTGTTCGAGATGTATAAGAATTTGATGATTCTTTAGATACCCTTGCAGCCGAATTCAGTCATGTAGAAAATTTTGCAGCAAAATCGCGTTTCCATACTTCCATCACAGTATGATTTGGCATGGAAGTTCTATAACTGCTCCCTTTTTTTTTTTTTTTTTTTTCCTTCTAGTGGTTCCATTTTTGTTTAATTACTTCTATCATAGTCACTGTTTAACATCCAAAAAATAGTCTTATATTGAATAAAAAAGAAAAAGTTTAAGAGCTTGTAATTTAAGTTCAGCTGCTATTAATTAACTTACACTCGAATTTTTAGTGCCACATGGTTTCAATCTGCTAATAAATCAATTGGATCAGCAAGTGTATAAAGAGTAGAGTTTATAATTAGTCATATGTATGAATATATAATTGCATTATAGATCACTTGGATACAAATGCAAATATTTTTGGTTGTTTTTCTAGGAAAACAAAATAAGAAGAAGATAGCAACCACTAAGCCGGCTTATGCATGATGGATGGATTATATGTAAATGTAATTAGATATGGTTGAGTGTTCATGAGGTAATGCTTGACCATCACTTTCCTATGTATGTATGTTTGTATAGTGTATAGTGTCTATATGGACTGCTTGCTTTCTTGTGCTATCATTGCTGGCTATAATAATGCCAGCGGAAGTAAGATTTGTGGAGCATAAATGGAATTCAAGTTACAGGTATTCAAGAGATTGGTAGGATCGAAAGAAGAATGAGTATGGGTGCATTTATTGGCAGGTTCTTACTTGAGTAAGGGCAAGGTTTTCAAAATAGTCGGTAAGGCTCGGTCAGATGCTCACTATTCATGAATATGTGATGTAAATTTTTGGCCTAAAGAAAAAGAGAGAACTTTGCTGGTTTAAGCTTGATATGGAAGGGCATTTGACCATGCATTGTACATTCCTTGAATATAATTTTAGGCTCTCTGAAACAAAAAATCAGTTAGAGAGAAAGGAGGAGGGGTAGTTTGAATTTTCTGTTTGTTTTTACATAACACATGGAAACCATTGATTTTTCTTGTTGCACCCAGGTTTTTGGAAATTAATCTCTTTCCTTCTCTCCAATGCCTATGGGAGAAGGTTATCCTTGGTGTTTTGATGTTCAATAAGCGAGGAAATGTATCTTAATCTATATAAAAGTATGAATAAAATATGTCATCTATATTGGTTAATGGATTAAGGAAGGATGTATCTCCTAATATATTCTTTCTCAATATCAGGTTTCTCTCTAGACTTCAAAGTCACTAGTGATTTTGCAGGGTTGCTCCATGACTCTTGGTGCATACTTACTAGCATGCACATATCCATGCCTGCATGTATCTATACATAGCTTAATTTGCAGATGATACAATTGCTATATGTTGTTATATATGCATTTTGATTTCCAGATTAGCATAAATTTACTATTTACACTATTTACATAACCTCTCTTCACATATGTTTGGATATCCTATTGAGTCTTTGTGAGTAGGCTAATCCTTTAGACAGATTATGATCTCTCTTTGTCTTAGTAAATGCTGTTCTACTCCTTTTATAATTGCTCATAATGACATTTAGACATTTTTTACTATTAATGCTGCTAGTTTTGAATTATTCCTTGTTCCTTTATGCTGACCTTGTATGGATGGGACAAGGATTTGTCAGTTAAGATTAAGTTAATGACGGCCACAAAATAATAGAGTAGTCCGAAACATAAAGATATTATGCGTTTATATTCGAATGCATAACGTATTATAACTGATCACCTCAAGCTTTTAGTATTGATCAACACTAAACTTACTTTGTATATGCAAGTGTATACATCCAGTGCTTCTGCTCGTGTAGCAGTTAGGGAGTTCTTTGTATTGTCCTGTCATGAGAATAACTGGCACAAGTTAGAAAATTGAGGCAGAATGAATCTACTGTCAGATTGAGCAAAACAATGGAGCAGAGTGAATGATAGCTGATACTCTGTTGCTATATCAATGGTAAGATAGCATTGAACTGGATCCTGAAAAGGATTCAGAGGTATTTGTGCATACCTAATTTAGATGAGAAATATGCACAAACTGTTATGTTGGAGAGGATATCTTTATGGTTATTGAGTTGGAGTTGGAGACTTTAGCTCATCCATATATGAGAATTACCCCTACTCCATTTAACTGGTAATTTGTGGTATCCCAGACCTTGAATTTTATGTGCAGTGGCCCTACAAGCCCTCCAACTTCAGCCCTCAGTCTCCTCTTGTTAACTGAATCATAAGTTTTAGTACTTAAATTATGCTTTCCACCCTGAAGACAATATAATAAAATAAGGTAGCTGGGCTCCAGTTTGGTTCATAAAATAATTTTTATATTTGAAATATGAAAGGAATTATAAGTTGGATCAGCATCATAAGACCACATAAACCTTCTTAGTCCAATTACAAGAAACATTTTCTTCTCCATGCACCCATATATGGCGGATCTTGATGGAGTCACTCTTTCAATGAAGATGTCAAGTTGGATTTAGGTGGAGGGTCGACATCATGTTGACAAGTTGTGCTAACATAAGATCTTAAACTATGAGATGAATCCGAAGGAAAAGACTTGTGTTGCTAGTGGACCTGGTATCTCATGAGAAGAAATAGACAGGATTTTCTAAGCTCAATACAATGTATCTTGTTTGGCTTGCTAGTTGTGTTTACTGTTTAATTGAGACAGATGCATGATTTAGTGCCTGAATTCTGCTTATCAATGCTCTTTTAACCTTCTCTTGCTCATTTCTTGTATGATATCTTTCAAGCAACCTAGATAAACTAAAGCTAATTGATGTCTTAGTTTAAAATGGCTCTTAACGGGCAAGATCCAGGTTAGAGAACTCACTATATCATGCAGAGAGTTGCCAATTGAAGTAAAGAAGTGCAACACAATGAAAAACTTGAAGTTGGAATCCCTGTCAAAATATCTTACATGCACTGCTATCATTATCATCACATTGCCTGAGCAGATCATCTTTCCTCATATTTCCATAGCCTTAGATCAAATGGAGCAAAATCTAACACTAGAAATCTTCGATCTAAATATTGATGTCAGCCTACATCTATTAAACCCCTTCACTTGAAAAGCATTACCTACAATTCTGAGCTGAAATCAAGCATGCTGCAACTTGAGGTAGACATGTATCTAAAACTCAAAGTATTGAATATAACTTCACTAGGATGGAAAATATTCTCCTGTCATACAGTCAAATACATAGCCACCTGTCACATGCTCAAATATGCCATCTTTTCTGTGCAAATGATGGATTACCTCTTCTGGATCAGTGCGTCACCCTCACCTCTCAATAAGGTAGAGACAGTTCCAGTTTTAATTTCTGAGCCAAACAATGCTATCAGTGACTAGGGAGGGCCATTAATGCCTCCTCAGTCACACAAGTAATAATTATTTAAATTTTAAAGGTTTACCCACTCTATCTATCTATAATTTAGAACAATGTATTAAATCTTGTGTAAGATTACCGAAATGGTTGGGACTCTAAAATGCATGCATGTAGGGCAAAAAGAAGTAAGATAAAAGGAAGAAAAAAAAAAGAAGAAAAATAAAAAGTAAAGGAAAGAAAGAAGAAAAAGGAAAAAAAAAAAAGAAAGGAATGGTGAAAGATAGAAAGAAAGGAAAGAAGGAAGAGAAAGAAAAAGAAAAAAAAAAAAAGAAAGGAAGGAAGGAAGAAAAGAAGGAAAGAGGGGGAAAAAAGAAAAAAAAAAGAAAAAAAAGAAAAAAGAAAAAGAAAAAAAAGAAAAGGTGGGAAGAAGGAAGAAAGGAAAGAAATAAGAAAAAGAAAAACAAAAAGAGAAACAAATAAAGGAAAGATGAAGGAGATGAGATTGAGGGTACCTATCAAAATCCTTAATTGGATGGTTGTCGGGATAAGATGGAACATTGAAGTACCTTGTTTCATAAAAAAATTGGAATATTCCTATCTTAGGGATTTAAAACCTTGATTTAGAATAGTAGAAGGGTATATCCTTTTAGCAATGTTTATTTTCTTGAGCCCATATAGCTTGTATTAGGAGCACAAATCCCATCATTTTCTTTATAGTCATATTGATTTTGTATCTGAAATACCATTACTTAAAATTATGAATGTTATTGTACCTCGAATCAAGGTTTTAAGTTCTAATGGAATGAAGGATGTTCTCGCCATCCTATATGTTTCTATGAGAAAATAGGACCAGAATAGGGATAGAACACCGAAACCCAACCTTATAAGAAAGAAAAAGTGGAAACAGAGAAAGAAAAGAAGGAAGAAGAAAAATAAAGAATAAGAGAGAGAAAAAAAAGAAACAAATAAAATAAATAAAAAATAGAAAGGAAAAGAGATGAGGGTATCAAGATCCACTAACATCAGGACATAATGGAATAGCAGAGCATTCCGTTTCGTGCAGAAACTAGAACACTGTTGTTTTATAGATTTTAAACCTTGCCTGTAATACCTAGATTATTTTTCTGAAAAGTTTCATGAAGAAAACTATGTTGATATTAAAGTAATATACTTTTTTAGTTCAAATTGGATGCAGGAGATACCTCAGACCAAACTTTCATCAAACGGGCCACATAATATACATTAGCATCACAAATTCCTTATTGTTTCATATTACCAGGATGGATGATGAGCAACTGGAGTATTAATTTTATAGAAAACAAAAGCTGTGTTTGTGAATGGTTGCATAACAGAATATTTGATGTGGTACCTAAGAATCTGCGGTACATGTACATAATCTTTCAATAGCAAATGTTTTTGTCTAAAAGTTGCTTTCTGTTGCTTAACCTGGGCTTTCAATGCTGATGTTATATGTTTGATTTCATAAAAGATAATTTTGATAACCTTCTTGTGGATTTCTTTTTGGTTTTAATGAAATTATGGTTAAGGTTATCCTTTCTTTAGCGACCTCTGTTAAAGACATGCAGATTACTTTTATTTTTTCTTTGTTACAAAGTGCACGAAATCAACAGATTACTTACTTTCTTTGCTTTGTTATTAAGTGTTTGAATACAGAAATTTATAGTCAAGTCATGCTACAATAATTGAAAGTCCCCGTAGTTCAATTGTTGCCCGGTATAAAGTCTTATAGGGCAGGATGGGCATCACTGTTTCCTTATCTTTCTGTCAGTTGCCTGGTTCCAGCTAGATCCTATCCTCATCTTTCTCAAGGTGCCATCTCATTAGAATAAATGAAGTCCACTTGCTTAGGCTTCAATTTAGGACTGCTGGGATCATAGCTTAAATGATTTTAACAAGTTGATGCAATCATTTCACAATGTTTTATGCAACGTATCGAAATCTTTACAATTTAAAATTGTGTAATGTCTGCCTCAAGCGACCTCACCAAATCTCCTTATTATATGATATGATTAGTGAAGTTTAAGTTCTCCTGGATAGCAAGAAACTAGCCTTTCAGTCTGCAAATAATGTCAAATTAGATCCAGCTATGGATAAACAAGAACAGAAAAAAATTGTTTACTATATTTCTCATGCCATGCTGGTCCTAAACTGCTTCCATGTGAACCTTTGTCATACTGTCAATTCTTGTTCCTTGTAAAATCCTTCATCTCCTTGGATTATCAAAACTTTGCGTTTTCTTTAGGATAATATCCCGTGTCATGTTCTTGCGAGGAATCGCCGATAGGATACTTGCATTCATTGTTGAAGAATATAGTATTGTATTTTACCTGACTCCCATTAATGCATAAAATAAACAGAGTGGGGCTATCATAGAAAATTGGTGTTGTTCTGATACTCAAATCACTTTCTCTTGTCATGCTTCATTGCTGCGTCTTTTTTATTGATTTAGATTGGCCCCACTTTGCATAGGCTCACCACTTGTTCTCTTGCATGGCTAAAGGATTTATTAGATTCTTCTCAAATTATGGAGAAAATATATTGAAATAAATTGGTATGAACTTACAGAATGTGCGACAATGTGTGAGGTTATGATGGCAAGTGTTTAGTAAGATCTTAAGTATTATATTTAATTAAAAAGTCTATATAATATTTTTTGTTTAGTCTTTTTGAGTGAGATTCTGAATTGTTATAAATGATATCGAAGTATATTCAATTCATATTATATTGATGAGTTTTTAGTTTCACATTGATTATGTACTGAAAAGAAGAGAGTAAATAACTGCTGATGATTTCTTTTTCTCTGACGGACAAGAAAACATGTTAGAACCTATAGGATATATAATTACAGGCAAGAAAGCATGTTGAAGCCTGTAGGATATATAATTATTGACTCTTAATCCGAGCTTTCAAGGCTTCAACCACATCTATATAGAAATTCACTTTGCTCCGAGGAATAGATGATTGATACATCTAAGATCTTTTGATTATAGGATTAATGGCCACACAATGCGTCCACCTTTTTCCTTCAGTCTGTCCCTTCCATACTCTACAGGTAATCTTGAAATTGTTTTGCCGCCTTACGAACAGAATATCACATGAATAATTAAGCTGGGCATCCAAACGCCCCCCAAGTAGGTTTGAAAATATATCTTCATTTGTTGAACACAACAAAAGAAAAGAAAAATAAGAAGGAAAATAGAGGAAGTAGAATATGAGTTTTTGGTAATCCTGCCAAGACCAAATACACTTTCCAGTACGGTTGCCAGTGTGGATGTTCTCGAAGCCATTCTTGGATTAGGCTGTCAGTTGGGTTGGTGGTGGGTCAGCATCATGCGCAATCAGTAGCGGCACAAGATATCTGTGAAATAAAAAAACATGTGCTTATCGTGGATCAAGTTTCTGATGAGAAGGAACAGAGAAACTCTTCAGTTTGGTTCCGTGTGCCTTCGATCAGCCTTGTTAGATACGGTTACTCATTTTATTATCACAGGCTTGCAGTTTTGGAGGCCTAACTCTGCTTAACAATGCTCTCTAAGCTTTCTCTATTTGCTTCAGGTAACATGTCTTTCAACTCACTTGGATGAGCTTAGGATGCTCGAGATCTTGGTTTTAAATGGCTTTCACCGGTAAGGTCGGTGACTTGCTAGACTTCGCGGAGTCTCCATTCAAAGAGCGATGTGGACCTACCTCCACGGAACCAAGTCACTTGAAATGTGTGAAGCATGGTCCCGAACCCAGACCAAGCGTGTGCAAGGCTAAGCTGTCAACTCCCAAGCTATTAAGCACGACCACATCTGGCAATGGGCCCTGTGTCGCCTTTTCTGCAATAGTGCGTGAGATTCCAAGGGCTTTTAATGGTCACGCTGGACAGACGAAGTAAAAATTCTCAGCAGGTGGGCCATGCCTTTCCTTCCATGCTTTACCCTTCACCCATCACCCCACCCCACGAGAAAAAGGAATGGTAAAGTAGTCACTAACGATGCTGTCCTTTTGGTTAATTTTGTATGAGAAAATATGAGAATCGATCCTTTCTCTTTTAATCCAGTTTTCAAGTATTATATGTAGATGTGATTCTTTTTTCTTCTCTCCCCCCTCTACACCGTTGGGATAGCACGGATTTGGCTCCTCTTGACTTGTGCACAGTATAGAGCTTCAGGTTCCAATATTGGTCCTGTCACTAAATAGCAAACGTATGTCACGTATTCTATGTTCATCTCCTAGATTCCGTATACCTATCCGCTGTTCTTGTTTAATTTAGTTGCAGAGATGATGGCGAGATTCTTTGTGGTGAGCTATTTTAAATCAGCGTTTTAAGGGGAGGCCTTGCCGAGTTCTAACAGAATGCGGAATCTTTTCGTTTAAAGCGACCTTTGATGCTATGTCATGTGTAATTAAGGAGTGATTTTAGGACACGTGCGAAGGGGATAAGATCCTCTTGCGCCTTTGAGTGGGCAGCACACCTAAATCTATTCTTTAGGCTTTAAAGCATGTGGAGGTTGTTGAGCGATTTGATCTACTGCAAGTTCTACTTCTCCTTCACGCTATTGAAAAGTATTCCATTCTAGAACGTCAATGCGAGACCCTGAGCCCCACGCCGATCTCTCTCCCTTCTACCTCCTGAGGTGCCATGGACTTTTGACTCCAACGCCTGTCGCTTTTCTCTCGACTATAAATTAGATTCGGTGACACATACTCTTCCATCGCTCCGTCCATCACGAAGTATGATCTCTGGAGGTTTTGATCAGCTCCAAGCTCTCCAGAATATTTGATAGATTTTTTTTCTAAGATTTTATTTTTTTGGGCATTGTTTTTGTCCTAAAATTGTACAGCTGCTAAGGGCGTTCCAAGTATTCAGTACTTTGGCCCATAAGTCTCACCCCTCTCTGTATTAATCCCTCGCTCACTTCTCGCAAAGGCAGCCCCTCGCCTCTCAAAGCGTCAAAGGACCCGGGGAGAGCCCTTCTTATCCGCGTACGAGGGCGACAGCGCGGCCGCCGGGACGCACTCTCACTCGCATCCCCTCTGGAACCATCGATAACAACGCCCGCGGCATCTCCAGCATCGCTTGGTATAATTCCACTTGCCCAAAGACCAATCCGTCACCTATTTGATTTCTCACAGCCACATATTACATATTATTTTTCTAGCTTAGAAGGGTCGGGTTTTTCTTTGCCAATGATAGGGTTGGGGGCTGCAGAGACGTGCAAGGATCCAGCCTGGTAGCTTCAACCGGAGCTGCCCCCCTCCCCGCTCTTTGACTCAAAAAAATAAAATAAAAAAAAAAAAGAAAAGAAAAGAAAAACCAACGGTGCTGGTCGGAAAGGAGGGAGAGTTTTCTAAAGGGGGGTCTGGACCGTGCCCTGGCCAGGTTCCTGCCCCCTTTTTAATCTCTCCTTCTCTATCTATTAATCTATCCGTTTGTTTATTTATCTATTTATCATCCCCTCTCTAGAGTCTCATAGTTTCGATCTCCAATAGCGGTCCAGGATGGGCGACGGAGGAGCCGAGAGCGCCCCGATCCAGCAGGCGGCCCCGGGGCAAACCCCGAGCCGGCGGCTGCCGGACTTCCTCCAGAGCGTCAATCTCAAGTATGTGAAATTGGGATACCATTATCTGATCACCCACCTGCTGACGTTGCTCTTGATTCCGTTGATGGCGATGATCCTGGTGGAGGCCGGGCAAACCGACATCCGGCAGCTGTGGCTCCACCTCCAGTACAACCTGGTGAGCGTCCTCGTTTGCTCCGCCTTCCTGGTCTTCGGGACCACCGTCTACATCATGACGCGGCCCCGCCCCGTGTACCTCGTCGACTACGCCTGCTATCGCCCGCCGGACCGCCTCCAGGTCCCCTACCGCCGGTTCATGGAGCACTCCCGCCTCTGCGGCGAGTTCAACGACGCCGCCCTCGAGTTCCAACGCAAGATCCTCGAGCGCTCCGGCCTCGGCGAGGAGACCTACCTCCCTGAGTCCTTGCATTTCTTGCCGCCCAGCCCCTCCATGGCCTACGCCCGCAAGGAGGCCGAGCAGGTCATGTTCGGCGCCCTCGACGCCCTCTTCCGCAACACCGGCGTCAAGCCCAGGGACATCAGCATCCTCGTCGTCAATTGCAGCCTCTTCAACCCCACCCCCTCCCTCTCCGCCATGATCGTTAACCACTACAAGCTCCGCAGCAACATCAAGAGCTTCAACCTCGGCGGCATGGGATGCAGCGCCGGCGTCATCGCCGTCGACCTCGCCCGCGACCTCCTCCAGGCCCACCGCAACACCTACGCCGTCGTCGTCAGCACCGAGAACATCACCCAGAACTGGTACTTCGGCAACCGCAAGTCCATGCTCATCCCCAACTGTCTGTTCCGTGTCGGCGGCGCCGCCGTTCTCTTCTCCAACCGCTCCGCCGACCGCCGCCGCTCCAAGTATAGGCTCATCCACGTCGTGCGCACCCACCGCGGGGCCGACGACAAGGCCTTCCGGTGCGTCTACCAGGAGCAGGATGACGATGCCAAGGTCGGCGTCTCGCTCTCTAAGGATCTCATGGCCATCGCCGGAGGGGCGCTCAAGACCAACATCACCACGCTCGGCCCCCTGGTGCTTCCCATCAGCGAGCAGCTCCTCTTTTTTGCAACACTTGTCGCCAAGAAGCTCTTCAACGCCAAGGTCAAGCCCTACATCCCAGATTTCAAGCTCGCGTTCGACCATTTCTGCATCCACGCCGGGGGCCGCGCCGTGATCGATGAGCTCGAGAAGAACCTGCAGCTCCTGCCTGTCCATGTGGAGCCCTCTCGGATGACCCTGCACCGATTCGGGAACACATCCTCCAGCTCCATCTGGTACGAGCTCGCCTACATCGAGGCCAAGGGGCGGATGCGGAGGGGCCACCGGGTGTGGCAGATCGCGTTCGGGAGCGGCTTCAAGTGCAACAGCGCCGTGTGGCAGGCTCTTCGCAATGTGAAGCCTTCTCCGAACAGCCCATGGGAGGACTGCATCGATAGGTACCCTGTGCAGTTAGTTGATGGTATTCCTTCTTCACAGCCGCAGCAATAATGGTGGCCGTGTCCAAAATTAGGCTGATTGATTGAGGGGGTCTAGTTAGAAAGACCCTCTAAGGGACATGATTGGGTGATTCTTCCCTCTGGTTTTGTCCATCTGTTATTCGATCTGATCTGTCATTTAATTATGGGAGTAATGAGATTGGTGGTCTCTAAGCACTTTAAATTATTGGATTGCTATTCTTGTACTTTAATTTTGTGAAAGTTTTCAGGCATTGTGCCCTCATGTGTGTTAAGGTAAAATGTCACTGGAACTAAGTATCCACATTGTGACTAGCTTTGTGCTTCCATATGCTGTGTCAATCCGTCTATTTTTTCCAGCTTTTCTTGTTCTCCTCTGATGAACTTTCATTTCAATATTGTTATCTTTACGGCTTCTGTAATAATTTGAGTGCCGTCTACTTTCATACTATATGCGATATTTACTTTATGATGGTTGGATTAATCATCTGAGGTGAGATTTTTATGCATTTTCCCTTAAATATTATACATGCTGGTTTTTTTTTTTTTTTTTAACATGATATTTTGTCTTTGAGGAATAATGCTTAAATCTTAGATTTAGTCAATGTTGGTTCCTTTTATTAATACATGATAAGTTTCTTTTCTTCACATGATGTTGTTTTATCATTTTCTTAAACAAACTTGGCATATGCATTTTCTCGAGTTTGCCCAATGGTTTAGCTGGGACCTAATGTTATGAGACAATTTGATGAAATTAACCATCAAATTACCTTAAAAAAAAGCCTTGCTTGGGAAGCAAAAATCATTTCATTATTTACAAGACAAATTGAATGCTTGCCGAGTTGTCAATTTTTGCAAAATGGCTTTCTTCCTTTCATCTCAAGGTTTTTCTATAGTCTTTTCTTTGAATGTCGTTAGGATTTTTTTTTCAATCAACTATCATGAGACACTACTAGATCCACCACATGCGATCCAATTAATTTGATCACTTGTCAGTCTTTATAATATAAGTTGGCTTTCAATATTTGAAAGAGATTGATGTTGATAAAGGTAGAGGGTGTTTCTTGAATACTTATTGGACTGCAGTCATGCTTTGAATACTGTAGATGAAGTCAATTCAAAAGAATAAATTTCTATTGTAAAGTCTTTGTTGAGTCCTTGCTAAATGAGGGCATTGTTGGTGCAAAATCCATAACCGTTTTTTTTTATAAATTGAACCTTGACTTGGAAACAGCTTCTGATGATATCAAATAGGACTTACTTCCTTGAATATTAGGTGAGTTGAGTTTACCATAATATTTAGAGGAGAAATTGGTGAATTGAGTTTACCATAATATTTAGAGGAGAGAAAAAGAATGTGAGTCTGTGTTGTCACCACTGTTAAAAATAGTGTGTTTTCTAATGACTAATAAGTCGGTTAATTTGGTATGGAGCGAAGGTATAAAACACTAATCCCTGTCATTTCATTTTGTTTATCTCGATGCTTGTCATCTAGTACTGGTCCTAAAAGTGTCTGGTTTGTTATTCCCCGAGGCTTCCTGTTGTAGGTAAATGTGGATTATAGACAAAACACTTACATCATGTGCATGAAACTTTATTGATGTGCAGTTTGGCAAGAGGATCGTCTAATTTTCTTTTCTTTTCTTTTTTTAACTTATTGCATATATTTTTTCTTCAGCCTATATTTTGATTGTGATTATATCTCTAAAGAAATATAGTTGACAAAGAACAAACCTTGATTTTGCTGCTTATTTTAATAAATAGATTGTCTGGCTTTTGGCTGATTAGCTTTCATTGTCTCTCTTGTTGTCATAAGGTTTTCCCATTATATTTCTTGTGAATATGATGAACAGTTTTTTTGGTCAAAATCTTGAGAAGCTAGTCCGTCCTCTATGTGCCCTTTCATTAAATTTTTTACTTTAGTCTCAACATTACGCTAAACTCCATTACATATGAGAGAATGATCTCGAAAGGAAGTGGAAGGAATCATGAAATTGTTGTTTAGATTAGTTTAGCGGTTCTTCAAGTTGTGCACCAGAGGGAGACTGCATGTCAGAAAAATCAAACTAGTGCAAAGACCAGCATACTAGGTATATCAGCTTGTATTGATTAGAAATTTGGCTTTAAAGACATTATAGAATATTAAATTGGATTTCCTATTTCTAAATTCTAGTGATACAGGCAACTGCCTGACTGACCTTTGAAGTTGTAGAGAGAAAGGAATCCTTTTCTGCCTAGCTTAAACATGCTATTTTGACCAAATTTCCTTGATTGGACCATAACTGCTTCATATACCTGTTTAATTTTGAAAAACAATCACTATTTCTGACTTTTTATTAGAAATTTGAATCACAATCCATCCCATAAATCTCTATTGATCATTGTTTATCAAGTGCATTGCATAACAAATCTGTCATATGAACTAACATTACATAATTATGATTCAAGTAAGCTCAAAATCCATGTTATAAATTTCGTAGGGATACATGTAATTATGTTTACATGTTAACAATAGTCTGTGTTTTGCTTGTAATGTCAGTATTTTGGAATGTTCATTTACTAGTATGATTGTGGAAAGCTCATATGGTATGGTTACCTGAATTCTAGTTTCTTGATTTGATTAATAAGATGCTTTTACATGGGTATCTTGTTTCATATATAACATGAACCTTATGTCTTCAAATATAGAAAAGGGAAAATAATAAAAAAGGAAGTGTTTCATAGTGCTTAGTATATAAAAAGGATAAGGATCAGCGAGCATAGATTTAATGCAGGGAAGCAATACACTTTACTGTGCCACTAAATATCAGTTGAACTAAAGGGATGTGCTTTATTGTAAGCCAAGATGTACCCATACAAGTGGCGTAGAAGTAGATGCCCTTGTATTATATAAGTACATGAACCTAAGACAATATTGTGAAGACCAACGTCTAATCCTTGATCAAGAGATTAAATGTCTATACAGTGAAGAAATTGGATGGAGATCTTTATCACAGTGTCAAAGATCTGTGGTGTTTAGTGATTTGTCAGCTGGCTGCCTAGATGCTTAGAAGTTTAGAGGCAAGGGACCTAGTTTCATTGTAGTTTATTTTGTCTCTTGAGATTTAGTGAATCACTCATGATGACATTTGATTCAAGTTTCTTGAGACATCAATGCAGAGATTAATTCCTTGCATTATGTCAATGACACCTTGGTCTTTTATGACAAAAAATATTTGGCAATAAGACTTAAGTAGAATGTAATTGGGGAAAGTCATATTTTCATTACCTCTGCTTGCAATTTGCAGGCTTCAGGTCTTTGCTGTTAAATTGGTAGATTCAATAGATGGATTTCTTTTGAACCCTTTTTTATGTTGATTCTTATAAACTTACCTTGTATAACCTTAGAAAATTGGTGGCTCAGTACACGAGCTTCCCCTACCATAGTGATGTCTGGGGAGGGTCAGATGTATATAGCCTTACCACGCTTGCGGAAAGGATATTTTCATGATTTGTAGATCACAATGAAGCAACCTTATCATTGCATTGAAGCTCACCCTCACCTATCTTGTATGACCTCAATATATCCAAAATTATTACAATTTTATTTCATATAGTTGAAACTTTATAAAGAAAATATCTTTGGTACAATAACAGCAAAAACAATGAACTCGTCTATCTTATCAATTACAAGAGGCTTTTTATTTTAGGAGCCATATTTTGAGGGATCTGATGCATCCATTAGATAAATTTTGGCCCTTTAGAGAAAGTAGCTTAGAGACTTGCTAGGGATGCTGACAGTTTGCGAAAACTAATCACTGGAAATAAGTCTACAACAAAATGATCTGGAATTAGAGAGAGCATCCTGCAAACTACATATTTTATATTTTCTTTCTTTAAAGTTGTTTTGGAAACAAAATACACATCAATTTGAGGTCACACATCCATAGATCCAAATATTCTTATGTATGTTAGGTCTCCTCTTTGCCTATTACAAGTGCAGTTCCAATTCCATCTTCCTTTTCACTGTTTGGTGTTTTTTGCTGGCAAAAGCCCTCAGAAGATCATCAGTCCCAACCCCTTCAAAAAAAGAAAAAAAAAAAAAAATCCACTCACCCACCCACCAACATGAGTGGAAATTTTGCAGTAAATTAGCATAAAATGATTTTAAACCTAAGTGATAAATATTCAAAATAAAAGTTATAAATGAATATTCTTTTAGTTATCATTGTATATCATATAGAGGGTGGGAGCATTGCACAATTCATGATTATGAGGGTATACAAGGGGTTAGCACCATGGTTGCTGAACCATAAATTTATGACATGCATTTCAAGATCCTTGATCATTGGTGGGATTTGCAAATATTGTCTGCAAAATGTAGATCAATTTTTGATTTTTGCTTGTGAATTATTGTAATGATATTTTGTCAATGTTATATGCATTGTAGTTTTTAATTTTTCTTTATCTTTGTTTCAAACTTAACTGAATAAACTTGACCAACCAGCACTAACACAGTTGAATTCTGAATGGTGTTTTTGTCTTCCTCTGGTTGGTTGTTAGTAAAATGACAAGGCACCGTATTGAAGCAACAAATACAATAAGAGAGGTAATAATATTGATGTTGTCTGTAGATTTATGATAATGAACCTTTTTCCTAATCATAATTATTGAAATGTTGCCCAGAAAAAGGAGTTCTGGGAGGCACCTAGCTCTGCCAGTTTTTCATCAACAATCTCTGCAGGATTGCTTTGTAAGATAACTTTCTATCTTTAGTTTATGACATTCAAATTGGGGATATCATTATATTTAGTATTCTATCTGTATTTTTCAACAATATGCCTGCATTGTTGGGTTTTGTATATGTGCAACCAACTACTAACTATATCCTTTGTCTCTTGGATTATTCTGCTTGGATACAAATATCCAATGTATAAAGGCAACCATATGGAATCGATACCTGCAGGATTATCCTTGATCCTTCTAATGAGAAAATTCAATCTCACATGAAAGAATTCTTGAATTCTATAAACCAAAAAAAATGTAATTTCTTATATTTATTTTTCTATTCGCTAGAATATTGGCAATTTGTATCTAAGAAATTCTAGGAATATGGTTGTGTGATATAGTAGATGAAATTTAATTAGGGTCCTCTTGCGGATAATTTTTTATATTCATTTTTCTACCTTTAATCCACTAGATTAATGGCAAATCATATTTAAGAAATTCTAAGAATACAATTACGAAATATAGATGGAATTTACTTAGTGTCCATTTGGTTTTCATTCTTTGATGGACCAAAGGAATATGGTATTTGCTTCAATTATGGGTTGACCATCTCTCTCTCTCTCTGAGCTGCAAATGGATTGAACTAGGATTAAGACCCAATATTAGGGATTAAACTTGGATTAACGCTAGATTGGTCTGGCAAGGTCTTGATTAAGACTCCACCTATATTAAGGTTCAAACTTGGATCTTTCATTTTTTGGCCCAGCCCTGAGTCAACCTGGTTCGACATGCACACCTCAATGGTTTAGGTAGCTCCCGCAGCTAATTAGGCCCAACCATTCCCTGCCCAAACCATATATCTGTATATATCCTGCTAGTCAAGTTCAATGGGGAGAATCAATGAATGTTATGCTTATGCTGAAATAAGGTTAATGCATTATTGTGTACTTGAGGCTATTTATATTGTTGCCGTCATTAGAGGAGTAGCTTTTTCATTAGGCCTTTGTGTATATGAGTTGGATCAATAGTACTGCTATGAACTATGGAGTAGATTATCTTGTTTTAAGCTATAATTAATAATGTGATATCTTTTTTTTTTTTACAATCAACAATGTGGTGTTAAGCTTTGATGCAAAATATTGTAATGGATTTATCTTCAGGTTGTTATAATGTACATATCTTTTTTTCTTTTTTCTTTTTTATAAAAAAACATGAGAATTTTAATAAAATATAATTAATGTTGTTGATATCTAGAATATTATATATGATGCAAGGATTCAAGTGCCAATTGTGTTATGCTGTGCCATGTCAATGTGGTGCTGGCACCGAGCACACATGTGCCATGATACCTTGTGAGGACAGGTCTATATGTCTATCTGCTCAGCACATTAATAATTTTTTTATCATATTTTATTTGTTGTTTTGGCATAGCATGGCACTACACATACGTTGCCAGCCACTAGTCAGCGCACCCATTGACATCACACTCAAATGAAGGAAAATAATGGTTTTCTACTGCTTAAATAGGAATATTATATCATGATAAGGAAAAAAAAAAGTGGTCTAGCTAGTGGCTTCATTTCAAGAACCAAAATTTTGATGAATCTGGTGATCCACCTAGATCAGAATGTTTCTTGGCATCTGTAATGGATGGATGTTTTGATGTATCTACCTTGTACGACCAGACAGATTGGACTTTGGTGATTTGCACAGATGCAGTATGAGTTTAGGATGTTGCAAAGAAGCTCTGAGAGGTAAGTCCTGTGACAGTGTTGGAGACATTTTGTTGAGTTAATCCTATCACAGGTATGAAATAATTTATCCTTTTAAAGCTGCAGATGAGGTTCCATCAGCTGATGACAAAAGAGGATGCTTTTCCTAGGGAGTAATGATGATGGTGACAATAATGGTTATAATGAGAGGCAAGGTTATGCATTTGTAATTTGATTTTGGTGTATGAAGTGGACTGATACCCAACAATTGCAGTTGCAATCAAGCGGCTAACTCTATCAGCTTGGAGGCACAAAATCTCCTGAAGGCATATATAGCATATGACCTTGAAAAATGTGGTGGATACAATTGTAAGGTAGTCACATAAACATGTTTCATGTAATTCAAGCTATAAATTCTATGATATCCTGTTCTACAAGCCATTGCTTGAGCACAGTCATCATATTGCACATGCTTTGATTGACTCAAGAGATTTATTGAACTGGACCAATTGGTTATCCAATAGCCTAATCAAAATTCATCACTATGTGGAGCACTTCAGATGGTACCATGAGAATAGTTCTGCTCAAAATTGTAGCTGTTTTGCAACAGATACAGCCACTTACCAGGACAGGGTTATGATTATCAGATGCCCTGTTGACGTAAAATTGTGATTTATAACTGTACTTGTTTTTGGGCACTGTCATAATGATTGAAGGATCTTATTATTGTCAGTCTACTTTGATTATCTTAGTAAGCAAGGTTACTGGGTTACTCCTGTTTCCTCTTTGGTTTAAACCCCTTACAAACATTTCATTTTAATGTAATTATTTATTGGTGTTATGCTGTATGCCAAGATTAAAGATATAGTGCATTTGGTTGTTTGATTAGATTTTATAAGCACCAGCATTCATGATTGAAACATTATTGGTTTGAAATAGTTGGATGTGTCAAAAATGACCTAATAAGTTCCAAACATGTGTTTAATGATTTTAAGGCTATTAAAGAGCCTATAATGGTATAGACAACACGTTTGTAGACTTCATCCTTGTATAGAATTAAATGTGTGTGTGTTTTTTTGTTTTTGTTTTCCTTTTTTTTGGTCACAAGTTCATTTGCCATTTCATGCTAGTGCACGGCAAAGTTTAATGGGGTACAAATAAACTGGTATGTCATATGATATTGAGAACCTATATGCCCATTGTTGCGGTCATTGTCCAGGCCTTCTTGATATATGCCATCCTTTTGAATGGCCTCCTTTCTGTCTAAACTCTTGGCAGAAGCCTCATTGAACAACTTTGAGGGCTTCAGAGTAGTTGGACTGCCATTCTTGGGCATGGTGCCCTGTCTCTGCATGACCTTGGAGTTCAGTGGACTTAAAAGGTGGGAAATCCCTGGAGAAAATGAAAAAGTGCATTTTTTCACCTACTTAAAGGACTTAAAATAGTCATGTAGGTCATTTTTTCACCTTCTGGTCTGGTTTCAAGTCTTGAGTCTAAGTTTCATGTTTGTGCATGTTAGGTGTTATCATTTGAAAATTGCACTTTTTCATATCCCTTTAAGATGTTAAATGGAAGTAAAAGATATAAATTACCCTTCTTGCTAGTTTGCAAAGGAGTTTAATCAGCAAAGTCAAATAATTTTCAGAGTAGTTAATTTCCTTCTGTGGTAAAAAGAAAATAGGAAATGTATGACATGGTGCACCGAGAGGTTATGAAATTAGTGACATATGTTGCTTGCTATCTTTGTCGAAAGATTCAGGTTTTCTTGTGAAGCCAAGATCTACTACTTTAAGTATGGAAATGTACTACTACTGCTACCATTGTTGTCGCTTTGTGAAATAAAGTTCTATTGTGTGGTTTTGACATTACAAACTGGCTATTAAGTTGCATTCTACTTAAAACAAGTAGACAAAGTGGGATTATAATTTCTTATTTTCGTATGCGGTATTATGGCTTTTTATTATTTTGGTTCCTAAATTTAGTGGATTTCTGTGATTAAACATTAGTCAGATTAACTGTGTATAAAACTGTATCTAAGATCTTGGCTAATAGGTTACGAGCTGTTTTGGACATTTTGATCGACTCTTCTCAATCTGCTTTTGTGGGTGGAAGAAATATTTTGATTGGCTTTGTTGCAGCTCAAAAACTTGTTTATTAGTGTTCCAGCAGCACGGAGGGTTTTTTTGTTAAAGTTGGATTTTGAAAAAAGCTTATGATTATATGGATTGGGAATTCTTTTGTCCAGTGTTTTGGAGGCTAGGGGCTTTGGTCAGAGAAAGGATTGGTTGGATCAGGAAACTTCTATCTCGTTATAAGACACCTGTTGTCTATAAATGATAAGCATGGCAGACAGATTAAAGTTAGAAGAAGTTCAAGGCAGGGTGATCTTCTGTCTCCCTTTCTCCTTGTGTTGATTGCAGATATTCTTCCCTGGTTGTTTCAGGTTGCCTCTTCTAATTAATGGTGATATCATGGGACTTGGTCCTGTCGCTGTTGAGATTGCTTCGCTTAAGTTTGCAAATGATATTATCATTTTATCAGATGTTGATGCTGTTCATTTAGGTAATTTGAAACTTATTCTGTGCATGTTCAAATGAATCTCTAGTTTGAATGTTGCTCTTTTTTAAAATCTTCTGTTCGTGTGCTGCAATTCTTGATTGCAAGCTTTCTAAATATCCTGTCACTTATTTGGGCTTCCTTTGAGACCAGATAAAAAGATTGATTGGATTCCAGTCATTGATAAGATTGAGAATTGAATGGTCTTCTAAGGTTCTTTCCATAGGGAGCAGAATAACTCTTGTAAATGTAGTTCTTTCTGATCTACCTGTTTATTATTTTTCTCTAAGTTGGGCTCCAAAATGGGTTATTAGAAGTCTTGATAAGATTAGAGAAGCTTTTGTCTAGGGAGAGAAAATGGACGTTAATGGTGGGTATAGTTTGGTTAACTGGAATGCTGTATTAGGTCAAAGGAACAGGGTGGTCTTGGTGTTGAGGATGAGAGGTTTGAACTTGGCTTTGCTAAGGAAAATGGTAATGGAAGTTTGTTAATGGAGAAAATGGTGTTGAGATCTCTTCACTGACCATTTTCTTTCAATTACCATCAAAGAAATTTTTGTACTATGGGTCCTTTCTGTAGTTCTTATTTTTGGAAGGGTGTGATGAAAGCAAGAGATAGATTCAGGCGTGACACCTTTTCTTTTGTTTTCCTGTTCAATTCCACTTATTGTTGTCCAGTGGCAGCTCTTTATATCTACTGTCTTGCCCACCTCTATTGAGAACCTCGATTCATGACTGAAAAATATGCTGATTGGGTGGGGACAGGATTCGAACTGTAGTCTTTAGGTTATGAGCTAGATGAGTTTACCAATTCCTCTATTTTCATAAACAGATTTAGAAATGTATTGATTCTTAAAATTTTGCTAAACCATTGTAAAGCATGAAAGTGAGGTTAGAAAATTGATTCCTATTTGTAGGGTGTAACTGCATAGATAAATCTCATGCCAACCCAATGTTTCCTATTTGATATCTTCGTATCTTGGAACCACATCCCATATTGCTCACAAAATTTTGGGTCTTCTTTTTCAGTTCTAATTATAATTTCCACAAGCACATAATTGGTTTGGTGATGTGATAAGACTTAAACATAGAATAGAAATGATTTATAAATGATCAAGAGAGAAAAATTATTCATTATTTTTATTTTATTTTATTTTTCTTTTGTTTGTGGGGGGGGGGGAAGGGGGAGGGGGAGGGTGTGGTTTGTTTGATTGTAAGAAGATTAGATTCTAGCTGGACATTTGGATTGGTGATTATCCATTTTTGGATTTGTTCAAATTGTACCTGATCCAAATTCTTCTGTTTCTTCCTATTGGACTGCTTATAGTGGTGGTTTCTCTTGGATTATTCCTTTAAGGAGAACTGTTTTGAGCCGAGCCTTGATTGATTATGCTCATCTTATGGATACTCTGAACTTCACTGGGCCTGCTAATATGGGAGACAAGATGGAGATGGTCCTCTAATGATGTCTTGACTGTGAATTCTTTCCATTAGTTTCTTAATTTTAGTGGCCAATTGAAAAATGTTTTTTCTGCCTTCTGGAAGGCATCTATTCCCTGGAAGATAGAGATTTTCTTTTGGCTTGCTTCAAGAAGTCATATTCTAAGAGCTATTAGTATAAGGAAGAGGTCTTGTTTCTTTCTTGTTCTTATTCAAGAGAAGTTCGGAATTTCTTTGGAAATGAAGTGGAGGGGTTCAGCTCTTTTGTCTTTTTTGGGGCATTTGGAGGATTAGGACTCCTGAGAAATATAGAGCTAGCTGTGATATTTTGGCAGCTGCTATATGGTAGGAACCGTAAAAGGGGAGGGATTCAAAGATTTTTTCAGCTTTCAGCTAAAGTCCAAAGTCTGTTAATTGATGAAATGTTACATCTTTGGCTTGAATGGAGCAAGATCTGCAAAGAGTAGTAGTTATCTGATGCTTCCTCCTTCAAAACTCTTTTATTTTAGCTAGGTAGCTGACGGATTTTCTTTTCTGTTTAGTTTTTACCTTGTTTCCTCTATTTCATGATTTCAATGTAATTTGATGAGTCCCTATCTTGGGTTCCCATCTTCTTCTTTAATTTAAAAAAAAAAAAAAAAAAAGGGCAAACCGTGTACGCATTGTTTTGCCCAACGGATTTGGGAAACACAGCACTCTACATTTTCGAGGTACAAAGCAGGTCTTTCTGGTCGCAGTGTAATTTTAGATGAATGATGTGATACATACACTCAAATCTAACAAATAATAGTTCCTTAATAATAAGTTTAAGCAAAACAAACCCAATTTAACTGGAACCAACTTTATTCATGAAGGCTGGACATGTTGCTTTTGTCACCAGACTGATCTTCAGGCCTTGCATTGGACTGGGTTTGAGCCAAATTCCCACTCAGAATCATCATGACGTAGGCACTTTGGATGGTCAGGTGTTCCCTCTGATGCAGCTTAAGCGGCACTTGACTCATTTGTTCGGTTTAAGACTAATATCAGAATTCTTTATTCTTTTAGACATGCAAATTCCACCACTAGCCTTTTTGTTTCCCCTCTTCCTCTCGGTACATGAAAAGAAATCTTTGAAATTCTGAACGATAAGCGTCAGCGTCAATTAGTGCAACTGGTTTTGATGGAAGTATACCTGTGAAGTGATTGTGAGAGAAGCTTTAGAGCCATAATTGGCCAGGCAATCAACTGATTGATTCCCCTCTTGAAAGAAATGTGATAAGAGGGCTTGTTTAATGTACCACATATATCTAAGAAAAGGACCATTATCTTTAGAAGTAGTTGTGCTGGCATTAATCCTTGATTCATGGTCATTGAATCCCCTTCAATCCATATTTGAGTAGCTTTAAACCATGAAACAGCCGTAAAATGTCCCTCCCAAGCAACCCTTAATTCAGCTAGAGGGATTGTATAAAGATTCAATGCAGTTGCTATTAATCTACTAATCTACTTGCTTGGAGAGTAGTGTTGGTACTTAAAAAATAAGCATATACAGTTTACAGTCATTATACCCTGCACAGGTTTTTTTTTTTAGCTTTTTCTTTTCATATCTCGTACAAGCCATGAAGTTTTTTTTTATTTATTTTCTTTGTCCAATGGTTGAAAGTCACCAACTCAACCTATTGGCCCTCTTTTGCCCTCCAAGACGCATAAAAATTTTGCTACCTCTAGCAAAATATATGTTCATATATCAAGTCATGATATTCTTGAGATACAATCTTGATAGATATATTATGTACAAAAAAAATTTATTAATAGAAAAATTATGCATAGGATCCTTGATCTTGGAATAATTAACCCTTGATTCTGCTACCAAAATGTATGTTTTTTAACCCGTTGGCCATAAATCATTTAGACCAATAGTTTTATAAAAACTTAAATAGCTTATGATCAAAATAAATTGGCAACAACAAAAATAAGAATTTGAAGTCTAGACATATAAGAATTCAAAATCAAAACCCCTTCAAGGAGAAAGGTGTGGTCACTAGACCTATATCTTTATATTGCCTATTGAATTATAACCAGCATACATATTTATACAACACTACCATCTAGCATAATTGAATATTTAAAATAACTTTGAGCAAAATGGATATATTTTTAATTAGATGTCTAGTCCAATTCAAAATCCAACCCTAGGTCTAATTTCTGAGAGATGCATCATTCAATGCTAAAATCCAAAACCACCAATTACCCCTATTCACTTATATCTCAAAAGTCTTAAATTTGCAAAATAACCATCTCAAGTGTTTCTTTCTTCACAAAACCCCAATTGTTAGATACCCATGGTTTAGGTATGCTTTGAAGAAGAAATAATTATCATGGCAATCGAGATGCATTTAATTCGTAATGCTTCGAAATATATGAGTAATATGCATATTGCTTTTATTATTGTCAAAATTATGGATATAATAATACATATCTTTTTTATGTAAATTAAGGGTGATAATACCTAACTTTTCTAATTTATTTAACTTCATTCAATCCATTGTAGGTCAAATTAAGTTATTTGTCTTATAAAGATTAGATTTTATTTTAAAATTTTTTAATAATTTAACATATAGGTTGGGTTAGAATTGATACATATTTAGCCTCTTCTGTATGGCTTATCTGGTTTGATTGCCATCTTTATTTTTTTATAACTGGGCAATCAAAATTTATTAGAGTCCTCCTATGACCGCTCCCCATGTTTCAAACCCATGCGTAGGATATTGCCGACAGGAGTTGTTATACCCAGGGAAATGATGGAGCCGATGCATTGACAAATATTGCCTCACTCATGTGTTGGTGGCTTTTTCACGGACGCATCACCAAAATCTTCCCCAGAGCCCGAGAATCCAGTCAATCTCGATTTCGCCCATGGCAGGACCGATTTTGAAAAGCCGTCGATGGTCACCGATACATGGGAAAAGCGTCAGGCTGTGAGGAAGCGAGAGAGGGACCACATCAGATGGGTCATATCAACCCGGTCCAACAGTCCCTCACACGTAAAGCCAACGACACGCTGGCCCTAGACGAGATCTTATGACATGATGGACGTGTCACGTAGCAGCGGTCCAAGGTGAAACCATTTTAGAATGTTTTGGTCACGCACCAACGCATGCAGGCTCCCACCAACTCGAAGCCTCCATGCAAGCAAAGCTCTCGTGGATCACATGTTGGATTGCGTTGGACACGTACCGTATGATGCTGTGGCATGTTGTGATTGGTCCATCGGGTGTTTGGGTGTGTGACGGTCAGGTTGAGGCGTCGTACCCCGGTCAAGGGAACTCGGTTATCTAGGAGGGACAGGGAGATGGAAAGAGATGGATGGGATATTTTTTATTTTGAATGGCCATTATTTTAATGTCTATTTTTTCTCGTTTTAATTTCCCTTTTTCGGGGACGACGCTCGCTCGTTGTTCGCTGGGATTGGATTTTATAGGCAGAGAGAGGGAGAGAGGGAGAGAGAGAGAGAGAGAGTGTGTGTGTGTGTGAGAGGCATCTTTTGGAAAGAGGTGGTCGCCAAAACCGATCGATCTCGTTATCACGCACACTCTCTCACCTCGAACACCGGACGCCAATCTCTAGGCCTGGCTCTGGGCACTGTCGGGGCAAACTTTTTGACAACGATCTCCTTGTGTGGATCAGCTGGTCCACCCATAACACAGTACACAGTGCATCAATCTAAGCTGCTTAACTTGTGTTTGAAATAATCTATGCATATGCTTATGCTTGATTAGCTATGGATCTAAATGATATTGACATGGCACCTCATGAATCCCTGTAACTGTTGAGATGGATCCCTTACCGTCATATTGGATGACTGATTGAGCAAAAGGGATAATGGGATGATCTAGCACCGTACATGCTCATAATAAGGAAGTTGTCAATAGACTTGCAATGAAAACGTCAACACCACTTACATACTTTACTTTATGTTTATATGAAAATAGTATGTTTATAAAATATTTATTTTATTTTGGATGATAGAGAGAAGTTATAGGATGAGATCGGGCATCTCTTATAACCCAAAATTTGTTTCATCACTGACAATGTTGGAATCACTTACTGTGACCTGTCCTCTTTTACGTAATGGCCAACAATGGCTGCTTATAATAATAGTAATTGTTGCCATCCAAAACAGACGTAATTCAAAATGGAGCCGTCGTTTAGCCTTGCCACCACATCTTTGGTCGGTCCCACGACCACGTGGCAGCTGATTCATGGTTCGAGGCCCAAGTATGAGCAGTGGCAAGGGCAAGGGGACAGCTGATCCTGTCGGGGAGAGGAGGAGCTTGGCTGTTAGAATGATCGGCTCCACCACCTTTCACTTTCTCTTTTATCTACTCTCCCTTTGACCTGGGAAATGGACGTAGTAACAGCTCACGAAGCGGTGCCAAGGGGCAGGAGGGGATGATTAGCTACACAGTACCCTCACTCCTTTTCCTGTCCGGACTTCAGATAAATAGATCGAATAGATGGATAGATCTCTATGTTCTCTTCTCTTCTCGCGTCAAAAGACGGGATCTTCTGCCACTGACCGACCGGTCCTTGGACCGATGATTCGGCTCGGGCCCCTTTTGAAGCGTCCGCAATCATGACCGAAGCCGTCTCCATACATAGACCCATTGTTTTCCTCCTCTGGCTACCTATATCATATCTTCTCTTTTCCTTTTTGTTTTTTTCTTTTTCTTTTATCTTATTTCGCACAAGACTGGCACGCGCAACCCGTGTGAGACCAGACCTGTCCCTTAGATCCCGTTTCTGGTCCTGTATAGCGTGCCTGTGTAAGGATGACACGTACCCCATTTTGTGGTGATCCGAGGGAGGGCCGGGCAAGGATCTGGCGTGGAGCCGGGCTTGGCTCGTGTCTGGATGTATAAATCCGTGCCTCGTGATCGGGGAAGTGTGAGGTTATATGGAAGACTGTTCCGGGAGTCACGTGGCCTCTTTTGACCGCCCAATGACCAACCCCATCTGTCTCCTCTGACCCGCATTGTTTGCTGCGCCTCCCCCCACCCCTATCTCTCTTTCTCCAGCGTGCCATGATCCATCGCCTTGTTATCACGTACAGCCGGACCTAGTCATACGTCGTCGTTGTATAAGAAGCAGCGCAGAGGAACAAGGAACACCCACAACACCCACAACAACACCAGCTCGGTGGCCTTGGCCTTGCCAATACCGAGGATTACATAGAGAGCCAAGGCAGAGAAAGAAAAAGAAATATTAGAGAGAGGGAGAGAGACGGAGAGTACACAGAGCCCAAACCACCCACCGACTGAGAGACCGTGGAGGTGATCTGACTGACTCGGACTGAGCCCCGCCCCCACTGCGCCTCTGCATTGCACCCATCCCGGAAGATCTAATCCCTTCCCTCTCTCTTTCTCTCTCGTTAGACGACACCATTGTACTACGGCTGACTGGTCTTCTCCAACCCCCATATATACTAGCATTGTTTAATACCAGCTGTAGAAATAGTAAATGCTCGCTTGCATTTCTAAACTTTGTTTAAGAGAAATTCTTTAGTTTCTTATTCTCTCTCTCCTACACAAAGCGTTAAAACAGACAAACCCCGATCTCCCACTTCCCAAGTTCACACACTCCATCACTCGCATTGTTTTGTTCCGGAGCCACCATTAGTTTAATCCATCAACCCGGCTGTACCTTGTTCACAAGCGCGACTGCATATATAACCACATCATATGCACACACGCATGCACACACTTTGTAGCTTGTAGTTGCCCTCGTCCTTTCCCATCCCGATGCCCTACTAATACGTGCTCCCCTCCGTTTTTAAAAGCCATCCCAACTGGCTCTGCCTCTCCCCTATCCCATTCCTTATTGCGTTATTCTCCTCATTGAGTTGTTCTACTTCTATCGCTGAGCTACTTCTCTCTCCTTGGAGCAATGCTACACCAGTGCGGCCACCATAGCGGCGGGGGTATCTCAACCCCGTGCTCTTGCGGCCTCCTCTACGGAGCTTGCGGCGGAAGTGGCAGCACCTCCTTCTCCATTCTCTTCCCGGGAAAGCAATCAACCATGGATGAGGCGTTCGATTACGGATATCCTATCCCCTCCTCATCCTCAGTGGACTGCACCCTATCCCTCGGTACGCCATCGACCCGCCACACCGACGCCCACAAGCCCACACCCTCGTCCACTCCCATCCAGCGGCCGTCTTGCGTGTCTAGCTTGTGCTGGGATATCCTATCCCAGTCCAGCAAGCAACCATCTATGGCCTCTCGCGGACCCACTGGATCCACCAACAGCTCCAACCTCGGCGCTGACCCCGTCCTCCTCGCCCGTAGGTGCGCCAACTGTGACACCACCTCCACCCCGCTCTGGCGCAACGGGCCCCGTGGCCCCAAGGTAACGTTAACCAACTCCGTGATTTACTCCTGCTACCTCGTTATAAACTAGAATAAACTTTATGCTAACTAGTTTTATCCGGAATATAGTCACTTTGCAACGCGTGTGGGATCCGTTACAAGAAGGAGGAGCGGCGGGCGGCGGCGTCGACGGCTTCGCCGACGTCGTCATCGGTAGTGTCGGCAACGGCGGAGCAAACGGGGATTGGGTATGGGGCGTACCAACGGCAGCAGCCGCAACAAGCGTGGAGTTGCTACGGGTCGACGGTAACGGCGTCGAAGAGTCCGCCAATCTCGGCGTATGACGACGTGATGGAGGAGGGGCAGGTGTCGTATCTCTCCTGGCGGCTCAACGTGGTCCCTTCGGCCCAATTCCCGGTCCGGGACCGGCCCAGCCTTTTCCAATATAATTAGAGCTAATTAATTATTACAATCAGAAGTGGCCTTTAGTTAATAGTTAATTTCCTTTGTTATTTTTCTCAAAATCAAGCCACATGACGATGTATTATTAACAACGTGAGAATAGTTTTGTTTTGTTGGTTAAAAGACGAGTTTTTTTTTTTTTTTTTATCTGTCTAGTGGGATTTTTTTTGAATTAAATGTTTACATATTTGTGTGGAATTTTTTTTGGATGGGCGCAGTTGGTGTGCAAGGGGGTGTGGGGGAGAGGAATCCAATCAAACGAGGGGCCGTACAACAATGTACTTGAGGGGTTCACGGTGAGTTAGCTTTCACTGGTGTTGCTCGAGAGGTTCACGTTGTCACACATCACCTCAAATCCCGAGTCCGGAGTTATTTGGCTCGTGCACTCCTTAAGATTCCTCTCTCTCTCTCTCTCTCTCTCTCTCTCTCTCTGTGTGTGTGAAGTGATGCCAAGATTGCGAAACAAAGTAGGAGTGGTTGGTGAGATGTGAATGCTGGCGTAGACTCGCAATGGAACGTGAATCCCAACGTAAAACACGTGTAGTCTGATTCGTGAGAGCTAGAACGTTGGGGTCGATAGCCGGTGGTACAAAAGGGGGACAGCTTGGTGCGTTTGTCTGAACCTAATAAGCTCCGATATTTATCGCAAATGAGTTTACGTTAAACGCATAGCCAAGTTTGATGGTGAGGTCACGGTCATCTGAAATGGATGGAAAACGGATACAGGGGGTTCACTTCTTAAACCAACGGACCACATTCTGCCGCGCCTAATGTGATGGCATTCTCATCTTGACTTTCACCAAAAAAGACATTCTCGTCTTGACTGGTCAGGCTTGAGGTGCCTCAATGGCCAAGAAAATGAGGACAAATCCTCCATTCTTTTACCCATTATATGCATCCTTGATTAGCTTAAATGAGGGATTGTGGTTTGTCATTAATGAGGGTACTTTCAACTCTAGGCTTCCATAATTTCATTGGACTAGGAAGGGACTCCTATCTAAATTCTGAGGATCAATTTAGAAACTCTATCAATTGTAGCAGCAGGCATCCTTTCTGATCAATTATTGATAGGTTTAACTGTAAATTTTGCTGGATAGAAGAAAGTAATTACAGGGAAAGGTTAAATATTCGACTCCAAATACTTTCTAGTCAAAAATAATGAAAGGCTTCATGAAATGAAAGTTGTTATTTGTGATGGTCCATGACATTTAAATTAGTTAGAAATTAAAATTTATTAATTTTTAAGGTTTTTTTGTCCATGCATCAAATGAAAATAAAATCAATCATTTTAATGATATGAGAACAAGTGTCAATTCAATTAATTGCTTAGAAACCTTCTATTACTTAAAATTTGATTTACATATATTTTAAAATATTTGGATCTAGATCAATAGTTTAGAAATGTAGATTATATGATTTGCACCATGTTTTTGCTCACTTTAATACTATTCAATTTTTGTCATCTCCATCCATAGTCAAGAAACATCTTAAATAAAAAAAAAAAAAAGTTTTAGTTTTCAAGTATTTTAAATATACTGATCATGTTGCTGATCTTCATTTTGCAACATCCAAGATATTTATGATTAATCACAAGGCTACAAGCTGCTCCAACTCAAGAGGCTCTCTGGATCTAGCAGTTATAATAAGGGATCCTCATGGCAAGGATATGCATTTTGATCTCAACCCTACCTTCATTAATATGATATTATATAATAAGGAGTATCGGTGGCGTGTGGGATGAGAATGAGATAATGAGAATATTGTAGGATTTTGGGCCTGATCCATGGGATGGGATATCTCCACAATTAGGCCACAAGCAATTTTAAAACTGAGGGCTAGGCCAATCTATGTCACATCCCTGCAGGCCTGGCACAGGCCACGGTCACAGGACTTTGAGCACATGAGATGCAACTACCTTGATAAAATGCTAAATCTGGGTTCTCTATTAAAGCCTCGTGTATTGGTAAGTGCACGTGTGTCCATGGGTAAGTGAAGAATCGAACAGCACGAATATAAAATGCTAAATCTGAGCAACAATGGCACTTAAATAAAATGCTTTGTATGAGGGATGAGATGGTACTAGATTTGCGGCCATCCATTACCCCCACTAAACTCAGCATCCATGCCTATTTTATGATAAGTTTTATATGAGATGTTGAGTCATCCTTTTTGATAGCTTGAACTTTTAGGGTTTACTTGTTAGTTAACAGATTACAGTCCATTTATCAAATCCCTCCTCAAACTCGAGTCTCTCCTTTTTAATAGTGTAACTTGTTGTTAGTTCAGGTCAAGAACAACAAGACCAAACACGATTACAACCTAAACCAGAAATTATTCTGATTAACAAAACTCAAACCTGCCAAAGTTTAATTTTGAACCTAGAAATTATTCATGATGGATGGAGTTAGGTCAGACTGAGTTAGGGTGGTTCAAGTGGAATCTAATCGTTGGATTAGAAAGAAAGTCTAGAAATATAGAAAATAAATATGATTTTAGCTTAGATATGGACTAAATATGGATTGGGTTGGCCGAAAGACCTACTATAATAAATTAGATTTAATTGATGTCACATAGCCATAACCTAGCCCATCCCATCCTCTTGGACTTGGAAATAGGCTGATTTGGGTTTCATCTTCTTTGGACTAAATATAGAATGGTTGGGAGATCCATCGCAATAAATTAAATTTACTTGAGGTTAAATCAACTTGATCAGTCATTCAATCCAACCAAACTTGACTTGGAAATAAGTTAAGAGTTCTTTCTTTTGTAGTGGTGTAAAACAAGCCATGCCCATTTCTTCTTTAGTGGTGTAAAACAGGCTGTTCCAAGCATAGCTCGTGTCCTACGATTTCGTTGGTCTTACCAGCATAGCATGACACTTAATCGTGTCATATTGGCAAGGCCTGCAAAATCATAGGCCACGATGGCATGACATGATACAGTATACGAGCTGTGTCAGTACGGCTCGCAAGCCTTGCCCTTTTTCTGATTTTTTTATTTTTTATTAATCTAATAATTTATCATACTTTCATTAATACTAATTATTATTATTTAATTAAAAAATAAAATTGAGTTCAAAAAATAATAATAAAATAACACTTTTGTTAATTATTATTGATGAATTATCGTGTATACAAAATTATAAATAATAAAATAAATCAATTGAAATTTTATTTGAGAAATGATTATTTCTCAAATTATACATGATTATAAGATTATACTTAAAAATTATAATTTATAAATTCCAATCAACTAATTTGGACAAAATTATTCTTTATTTTTTAATACTTGTGTCTTCTTTTAGTCTTTATTTTTGATTTTATAATCTTTCTTCAACATCCGGCCAATCTTTCAAACTCATGGACATCTCCACTTTAGGTGTCAATCGACTCCTATTATTTTATAATAATCCGTTGCCGACAGAAAAAGTAGCTTTGATACTATTATAAATATAAAGGTGTTAGAAGATCATGTGTCATGGTGACAAGCATAGGATAATTATTTTCATATAGCTTTCATTAGGCTAAAATATTAAAATTTTTAACTCTTCAATGGTGAGAAAGCTAGCAAAGTCATTTTGTAAATAAAAAAAAAAAGTTTATTAGAAGAAGAATACCTATATATATTTATGATGGTGCTTAGGATATGATAGTGAAATCCCTTACACCTATAGGGATGAAGGTGAAGTGAAGGGGTCGAAAACAAGATAATGCCTCCCAAGCAAGGAGGGTCTTCGAACACCTTCCAGTGGAGGACTTACAAAAGATAAAGGATGAGCATGAGGGGTGCTGGGATATTATGACAAAAGCTCTCCAATGCTCATTTTAGTGAGAGAAAGAGAAGATGACCAAGGGCGGACTTTGTAGCCATACTCTTGCTGGTGGTGATAATTGAGAATGAGGGCTAGGAATTGAGAGAAAGAAAGGGTGTCCAACCTTACCCAAGCCTAATGGGTTAGTATGGCGAAACTTGATAGTTTGGTACGATAGGAAAGAGGCTGCTTCCAAGTTTAGGATGAGCTCTCTATCCTTGGCTGGCTTTTGTACCTAATGATAAGATCAAACAGCTAGTTCAGAATATGCATCTCATACTTGGTCATGATGGGTTCTTCTCTAACGCTACGTACTCATTGTTGTGGGTTGCTTTCCCCATAGAGAACAACTAGTTCTACTAACCAATGGTAAGGCATCTGCATTCTTGCTGATCAATCACACGCCATGTAATGCTCTGATTTAGTTTACTACTAAACTAGATAGAAACTAAGTCATCCTTAAAACTGAATCAAACTAATGTTACCGTTCGTCATCCCTCACCTTCAATCACTCTTCATAGGAAATTCTTGAGCCCTCTCGATCTCCACCTCCCACATTCTTCTCTAACAGCCTCCTTTGCTCTTCATCGTACACGTGGTTGGAGAATGGTCTAGGGGGAGTGGGAGTCTACCTATAAATAGGCATAGAAACCAATCTGAGACCTACTTTTTTGCCTCTCTCTCTTCCCTCTCTTTTCTTTCATTTGCCCCTCTTTTTTCCTCCCTTCCTCCTTCTAGACTTGGCCCTAGGGAATCCCTACCGAAGCTTGATCAATGCCCGCACTATGTTTCAGTGAAACTTCAAAATTTTGCTCTATTTGGTGGTGGAGAGTTTGATGTAGGCTAAAGTAATCTTTCGCTAGATCAGCGTCTGGAACTATGGACCCATTAAGGCTCCACCTTAGAAGATTTTTGACCAAGTTTCAGCACCGACAAGGGTGAAACCAAAACTAGCAAGGTCCTGAGATGAAATCCTCTATTCTAGACTTAAATCCTTTGTATTTATCTAAGATCCTCTAATTTGATCATTGGATCAACTAATCGAAGCAATTAGTGGTTGAGGAAGGTTCATCAGAGGCCACCGCATCATTCTTCACCGGCAATCATCATGATTGATAGCTGAATTACCTCTGATAAGCCCTCACATCAATCGGATCTCTATTTTTTAAAGCTATGTTAGGTTTCAATAATTAATTAAGGCCTAGTTGGAATCTTCAATCGGCAATTAGAGTCCATCTTTGGTCGAGTGTCGCTATCACCTTGTATTGCTACCACCATAGAAGGCAGTGGGGTGTTGAGTATCAGCCATGGCCAATTATGGAAGGAAGCCTTAGATGTTAGATCCGACTGACCCCTTAGCTTCAGCCATTTTCTTGGTGTGTCAATTGACCAACAGGAGGTGTCGCCAGGGAAGATCATCATTAGGGTTGGGTTGGTGGTTGGAATTGTTGCAGTCGGTCGTGGCTCACTTTGGATCTACCATGGAGGTTAGCCATGGAAGATGAGATTGGGAGAAAGAAGATGAGTGAAGTCTTCTTGAGGTTTGGTTGAATCTAATCTAATTGAACTAGTGTTTAGGAAAATTAGGTTAAGCCCAAACAAATTGGGTTAGTTCTGACCATTTAGTTTGATTTGAGTGAACTTGATTGTTTAATCTTGGATAAGTTAGACCCAAACCGATTCTAGGTTGATTCAACCTATTAAGACCTTAGCCAAACCTATTTGATTCAATCTTAGATCTGACTTTTATGAACTCATTTACTTGAAAATTTAATTTTAGTGAACCAGTCCAAATTTGTTCAATCCAATAAAACCCTGATTCAATTAGGATTTTCATGAACCCAACTAATATGATCTTGGTTAGCCTAAACTAGCTTGTGTTAGACCTAAACTCAATTAAACCCTAAATTGAATTGGTTTAGTGAACTTGAACTAGAATTGAATTGATTTAATGAATCAGAACCCAATTAAAGCTAGTTCAATGAACCAAAAACCAAATTAGGTCAAATTAAGTAAACCAAGATTGATCTAGACCTAAATTAATGAACTAAAAGTTTGATTGGACCCAAATCAATGAACCAGAATGCCAAATTAGGTTTGATTGACTTGGGGTTCAAACCAATTACACTTGATTTGATCTAATTAGACCATAATTGGTGCAATGAAGCTCTAATTAGAGAACCTAATGATTTGATGAAGCTTGAATTAATCTAGTTAAGCAAGTGTAGGTCCAATTAAAGTCAATTACATGGAGTAGGAGATTTGATTAGAGGGAAATTAATCTAATTAGACCCTAATTAAACCCATCTAGGCCTAGACCAATCCTAAATTGAATTAATCGTGCTAGGATGGGTTTAGATTTAATATTCATTATATGATTAATGTAATTGAGGATTTATTTGATTATAGGATGATGAATGTAGGAGATCATATAGTTGATTAAGTTGGATTTGAGGACTTAATTAGCGATTGGAGGTAGGAATCTTACTCTATTCTTATGTGATATGTCTTATTTCTTGCATATGTTTTAATAGCATGCATCATAGTTTTGCATACATTGTTTTATCAGCATGATTTGATTATATAAGTATATGATTTATGTTTGGCTATAATATGTATCATATGGAGATCATGTATATTTATAGCACATTATGTTAGCATGATTTATGATGTTGATCTTGTGGTGGATTTTAAAGCTGATTTGCATAACTTAATATTAAAAGTGGTTATGTGAGGAGAAAATAGCATATGGACTAATCATTGAGAAGTGATGAGGTGGCATCGGGGCAAGGCCTATTGCTGGTTTAAGCTCAATGTGGATCCAATGAGGTGATTACTTGACTTGGTTTATGACATACGGCACAGTTATGCTGTTGATACGTGTGCTAGTTCAAGCTAGCTTGGGTTAAGTTTGGCTTAGACATGTAGCATCGGGGCAAGGCCTATGACTGGTTTAAGCCCGATGTAGAACCAATCGAGATTGGCTAGGTTTGTGACATGTAACACTAGCGCGAGAACCAGCCCGAGCATGAGGTAGTAGTCAGGTAAGGTTTATACACATAGGGCTCGTTTGGTTCACAAAAAGTGACTTTCAAAAAGGAATAAAATATCTAAAAATTAAATTCTCAGGCATAAAATGTTCGAACTATCACGTTTGGTTAACCATGAAAAATAAGCATTTTTTTAAGAAAGAATAAAGCCGTCATGTTTAGTTGAACAATTTCTTTCCTAAGAAAGTAGTGCAGAATACTAATTATACCCTCAAGAAAAAAGAAGGAAAAAAAACAGAAATATGATATTTATTCAAATCCCTAAACTTGGATCGAATCATCGCAATGCCATCCTTCGGCAAATAAAAAAAATATATAGGAAAATCTTCAAACCATTTTAGAAATAGAAAAAAAGTAGCGAAATCATAACAGGATGTAATCTTGAGATTTCTGCAACTCTTTAAAGAAACATGCCCCAAAAAAAATACAATAGCAAAAAAAAAAAAAATTCAAGATTAAAAATCAAATTGACACAACAACAAGTATCAATCTGTAGAAAAGATGTCAACCAATTTTTACCTCTCTTTCAGTTGACACTCCATGGATCTGAAGCGAAGAGAAGCAAGCAAGCGAGACCTGAAGCGTTTTTCTCTCCTTCTCTCGCCCGTTGATTTGAAAAAAAGGGTATACGACGGAAAAGAAAGATATGTTGGGAAGAAAAAGGAAATACACTGCGGTGAAAAAGTAAATCCCACGGTAACAATGAAATTTTATTTTCCATAAAATGCAGAAATCGAAATCACGTGGGAACAGAGTATTTCCACGGATGGGCCCTAAAACCGTGAACCAAACATTCTAATTTGTAGGAAATAAAATTTCACGATTTCTTTTATCGTGAACCAAACGAGCCCATAGAATACTGGCTAAGAAGAGGTCCATATGTATCTATAGTGTCCCTTTGATACTAGTGCGGCTAATTCACCAGTATATGGAGTATATGTGGAGTGTATTGGTATACTAATATAACTAATTACTGGTATTACTATGTGATGATTCTTGATGTGACATCGAAGTGGTGTAGTCCAATGCTATGAAATGATAAAATATGACAAAAGATTTCATTTATGTTTTGACACGTGATTTTATAGCATGTTATTCATAGTATGATTTATTTTGATTAAATATTCTGCCTAATATTATTTTTATCTTATCTGTATATCCATACCTATATAGTAAGAATTTTTACTAAACTGTTAGCTCATCACCCTTACTCTCCTTTTTACAGAGGATGATGATTATGTCGAGCCAGATATTGGGGCATATAAAGAGTAAGATTTAGAATAGCTAGTTTGACTCATTTTGATATTGTATAGTTTCATATCAATTATTAAGGATGATGATATACTTTGGTAGTCGTGTTACTTGTACGTATTGAGGATAGTATGTTGATGTTGTAGAGACCATTTTTTCTTTATGGATATGAGATATATCTTTCCTTTGATATTATATTTGATATTATATTATGGATGTTGAGGATAAGTAGGCCTTGCATGTTCTTAAAGACCTATTCTCAGGGTATGCAATTGTATCGCGATCATTTGAATTAGGCATCAATTTAGGGGCATGACACGCCACCTGCTAATCTACTAAGTTTGGGCTTCTGCCTTGAGTGGTTAGTGGTTGCTAAGTGAGTGGCCTTGTGATATCTTGCTTGAGCTTCGTAGGAGGCCATTTAGAGTCAACTAGTGGTCAATCAAAGGCTGAAATTATGCCTCATTAGTTTGTTTTCTTTTATTTAATAATAACCACAAGATCTTTAGTACTACTGTTATTTTGAGATGGTCCAACAAAAGTAGACCTTCTTCTTAAATGTGATTCATGCGTACTATACATTTCGTATGATAACCTATTAGTTTCTACTTTTGAAAAGTATAGATTTATGCTACTTGCATATTTTCATAATATGAATCAAATATAATTTCTAAATCACTTAATTTAATCCTAAGGTTTACTATTGTAGCTAAGTAATATAATGGTGAAATATCTTCAAAATAGTTTGCAAATTTTATTTCCATTATTGGAACTATATTTTGAAAACTAGGTTCGGATATAGAAGTTGAAAACAATCACTAATACTATATAATTGAGAAATAATTAAAGGAGAGGTAGGATAATAAGTACCAAATCATTCATTAGTTGCATTAAAAAAACTTTCTAAAAACATAAATAGTTCAATCCAAATCATTGATTTGATTACCATCAGGCATTTGATCATCATAAAATATTGTAATTACATCTTTATAATTAAAAGAACTTTTCAACATTAAATATATAGAATTCCACATATATCTTATGTCAAACATAATTTTTTTTTGCTTTTTTACCATATTAATGATGCAATTCCTTAAATTCTTGTAATCAAAGAGAAGAAGATTAAATATACAATAAAATATTTCTAATTTTTAAAACATGTTCATTAATAGTATTCAAACCATCTTGAATAAACAAATTTATTATGTAACATACATATCTAATGTAAAATAATCTACCACCTAAAATAGGGTTTAATTATATTTTTATCATTTCAATAGCAACAGTACTATTACTAGCATTATCAAAAGTAATTAAAAAATTATTTTAAATATTATAATAATTTATAATTTTAAAAATAGCTATGCATATCGCAAAAGCAGTACGTGATACTTAAGTTGAAAAAAATTAAAATATTTTATCGAATTCAATCAGAACCAATAAAATGCGCAATCAGAGGCATAAAATCAATACCATTACTTGCAGTCAAAATACCAATAGCAAGTATAATTTTAGACCTAATATGATTAAAAATATGTATTACGTTATTTTATATTGAAAATATTTTTATTATATCACTTTTTATAATATTTTTTGAAACTTTTTGAAAGTAGGATTTAAAATAGTTTTTATATATTTTTAAAATTTTGTATCTTTGGAAAACATAAAAGGTTGTTTAGCATGTATAATATATTTTACAAATTCTCTTCTATTAACATCTTGATTATAAGTAAAAGTTCCTATTGAAAAAGAAGTATGAGATAATTGTGTTCATGTATGGTCATATTATTATTCATATCTAGCAAAATGCCTCAATAAGTCTCTAGTTCTATCTCTAGTGTCAAAGCTAAAATCCTTTTACATTTATTGCACATTATTTATGTACCTTAGTCTTTAATTTCTTAAATAGTGATATGCTCCAAATATTAGATGTTTTAGCTTTGCTTTATTTAGAGGTGACAATAGCAAGCGTTTGTCTACTATTACTACCTAATTGTGAGTCGATGAAGTTAAATTTAGAAAAATCATCAAGCAAATTTGGATTAAATTCAGAAAGAAAATGATATAAGTGTGAAGATGAACCACCCATTATAATGAAAAATTAAATATTTAATATTAATAATATTTTATACAAAATAAATTATATTTAGTAGTAAGTAGCAACTAATTAATATTTAATAATTAGATAATAAATAATTAAATAACTAAATTTAATACCTTAAAACTTAAGTTTTAACTTCACTTTAATAGATGAAGCCTTTTAAATTGTTGAATTGAGCAAGTATCTCTTTCTGAAAGAAAGTTTATCGTAGAGAGTGAGAACTTATAGAGAATGAGAGTTTGTGTAGAGAGAGTAAGAACTTATAGATAGTGGAAGATTATATAGAGAGAGTGAGAACTTAAAGAGAGTGGAAGATTGTGCAAAAAGAGTAATAACTTATAGAGAACGAAAGATCATATAAAGTAAAGATTATTTGTAGAATCAAGTGTAGAGAGAATGAAAAAGTTTAAAATGATTTATTGTGATGAGTTTGAAAAGGATGAGGTGGTATTTATAAGAGTTAGAAATTTTTTATTTGACCAAAATTTCCTTCTAGACTAGTTGTTTATAGTTATTGGAGGGGGTATTCCAGGCTTTTCAATCAATTTAATTAAAAATAAAATTTATATGCTAAATTAACCAAAATACTCCTATAATATAGCTATTTATGGCTATTGGGTGAGATATTTTGGTTAAAAAAGCCTTACAACTACTGATCGTGCCGTGTTGACTTCCCATGAGCCATGGGTCGGCATAGCCCAGAGGCCTCGAACCCTTAAGCCAAGGGTTCGAGCTGCGCCTATCATGTCCCAATATCATTCTTTACAGGCCATGTCTGATATAGCCCATTTTACACCTCTATACTTCTTAGGCTAAATATGAATTGGGATAGTTGAACAGCCTATCATGGTAAATTATGCTTAATCAAGTCTACATCAACTTGAAGCCTTAAATCCAATCCAACTTGATTTGGAATATGCTCACATAAATTCTCATCCGTCAAGAGTAAAGACTCCATAGAAGTGTAGTAGCAATATTCTTTCTTTTTTTCTTTGTTTTTCTTTTGTCAAGGAAAACAAATATCAAATTTAGAATAGTTAAAATATTACGTACCACAAATTTTTCTTTCACTTTTAATTGGAAAGAAAGACTAGAAATATAGAATATAAATATAATTTTAGCTATGGTATGGGCGAAATATGGATTGGGGTTGGTCGAAAGACCTACCATAATAATTTAGAATTAATTAATGTCACGTCAACATGACCCAATTCAGCCTTGCTTGTTTGGAAATAGGCTGATTTGAGCTCTACCTTATTCGACTAAAGAAAGATTGTTATAGTTTGGTTACAAGGCTTATCACGGTAAATTAGATTTAATTGACATCAAATCAACTTGATCAATCCTTCAATCCAATCAAACTTGACTTAGAAATAAATTAAGAGTTCCCTTTTAGCTAGCATAAAATAGGTCGTGTCAGGCCAATACAATCCCCGGCTTACTTGGTCCATGATTTTAAAAGCATTGCTAAAGTGGTACGGTACTATTTGCAAGCCGTGCCGGCATGACCCATGGCCTATAGCCCGTGGTTTTATATGAGCTGGCCTCTTTTTTTATTTTTCAAATTTTTTAAATAGTCTTATATATTTTTATTATTAATAATAACTGATCATTTAATAAGAAAAAAAAATGAATTTGAATCTAAAAAAATAAAAAATAAAATAGATTTAGCTATATTCAAACGTAGCCAAACATAGATTCAGTTATTTTCTTCATCCTTGATCTGCATAGTTAACAGATCACAAAAATAAAAAAAAGTAGAAAAGTTAGGGTGCCTTCGAAATCTACATTAATTTAAGAATGAAAAAAAGTAATCGAATTGTGAACTTGACTATATTTGAATGTAACTAGGTTTACCTCATAAAAATAACACTTTTATTGATTATTATTAAAAAATTATATATTAAATTATTTAAAATACTTTTAGAATATAATTATTTATGATTATTAGAGAGATTTTTTGGTAAAAACTTTCATAGCTACTGGTCGTGCAATGCCAACGTCGGCCACTGGTCAGATGTCCCGTGGGCATCAAATGGCCAGGGGTTCCGGCATACCTGGTACAACCCCTTTCGCACTATATGCTTATCGGGCCTAAAATACCATAGGTTAGTTGGAAGACCTATCATAATAAATTTGACTCATTCAAGGCCATCAAAATTTGATGGAGCCTTAAAGCCAATCCAAACCAGTGGTCAGATGTCCCGTGGGCATCAAATGGCCAGGGGTTCCGGCATACCTGGTACAACCCCTTTCGCACTAAATGCTTATCGGGCCTAAAATACCATAGGTTAGTTGGAAGACTTATCATAATAAATTTGACTCGTTCAAGGCCATCAAAATTTGATGGAGCCTTAAAGCCAATCCAACCTGTCTTGCAGCATACCGACTTAAGTTCCCATCAATCAATAGTAATATTCCTGGTAGCAATATTTTTTTCATTCTTCTTCTTCTTTCATCAAACCAATGGATATCAAATTTAGAATAGTCAAAATATTACATATTGCAAATATTCTCTTACTTTTAATGATATTTAATTGAAACTTTAAGAATTTATTTATTTTTATTTTTTATATTTCATGCATCAAATTTCATTTATTTCATTGTCTTCTATATTAGCTTGAATATTTAATTTTTAAAATCATCCTACGCACCATGAACCACATAGTCTGTTAGGTAGCCACAGCACTGTTGCTAAGGAAATCTAAGAAAAATTGTTATGTGGTCGACGATAATAATAATCTGAGCCGAAATGTATCAAAATACAGCAGCTGGTTTTGGTTCCTTGCTTTGTTTGGTGATTAGTCCTTTAGGTTTTCCCATTCTCCATGACAAGCTGCAGGTCACCGCTGGATCCAGAAGTGTCATGAGCTAAGTTGTCGATGGAACCATGTGTGGTGGTGCGTGAAATATATGGGACACTATGGTTAATTTGATATTTGTTAATTTGATATTTCTCAACGGAGAGTTGAGAGAATTGAATCTTAAAGGGGGAATATTTTAATTAATGTGAGTAATATATTTGCAATGCATCCTGAGTTCTAGTTTTTATTCAAGCATATAGTAAATGTCATGAATACCAAACAAATATAAAGATTCCTGATGCCCTCGGGGCACTTTTTGGATGGAGCGAAATCAATTGATGGCCTCATTTCTAGGTGTGATTGTGACAGGTGCTTGGTGTGACTTTTGAAAAGTTGCGGCAATGCCTTCACCCCCACGACTTCTGCTATATGCTGGTCCATGTTCCTTAAACAGTGATTAAGTTCTACCATTGAATTGATTGCTGCTTGGATTTGTATCAAATCAACAATAGAGACATTTAGTTGAATTATAGTTATGGTTACAATAAAATGTGTGCAAGATTCCAAGCCCTATAAATCTCTCATATATTTAAAGAAGAAAAATAGGTAATAAACTATTTGATAGGCATAACTTATGGTATTAAAAAAATCTACTTATTGACTGATTGATTTATTTTTCACTTTATGTTAATATTTTATTTAAAGCTAATACAATTAGATGTACTTTCTTAAGATCTCACTTGACAGATGATCCTCTCAACCCAACCAACTGGGAAAACAAAAAAAAAAGAAGAAGAGAAAAGACGAGGAGGAGGAGGAAGAGAAACATGTTCCAGCCTTGTCAAGAAAAAATAAGGAAGCATATTCCTCCAAGGTTAATTAACTGGAAAGTTTATGGAGACTTAACAGATGCCTAACAAAAATAAGTTTTTCCTTGCATGGCAGAGTTTTTTTTTTAAAGCAAAAAAGCGCAAGGAGGGAAAGAGAGACAGATATTAAAATAGAATGATTAAATCTGACAACAATTTTAATGAAAGATTTCCTCAAAAAAAATTTAGTATAGTGAGAGGACTTGAGTTCTAGAGGAAGTGATTTTCCCATTTGTTCATTATTTTTTCCTTTTCTTAAAAAAAGAAATGCTCTTCTTTCATTTCGTCTTTTGAGATATGTTGAATTAATTTTTGTTTTTATTCAAATAAAGATGTAATTATATTTAGAGTAATGTTTTAAAATTTTAAAGAAGGATCATAAGATATGAGAAACAAATTGTTCAGTCGATACTTTTCATACCATTTTTTTATTTATTCTAAATATAAAATATTGATATCCATTTATCAAGAGAAAGAAAGAAAATGTTGATTACTATATAATTTTGGATCCTTAAAGTTTGGCAAGAAAAATTCAATTTAACATGTTGGCTTTTATTTCTCATCAAGTAAAGTTCTCAATGTCATGTAAAAGCGGCAAGGCTTAATTACCTTTACATAAGTGCACAAACGGCAGCAAGTAGCTCTTAGTCATATTTAATTAGGTTGTCCTTCTCCTTAGGTAGAGCGACCACTGTATCACATTAAATCAGCCAAGTCTTTATAAAGAAAAAAGAAAAAACACATGATAAACATATTCTAAAGAAATGTTAATTATTTCAAGTGTATCTAATGTTAGTCGGACATACGGAGGCAAATTTGCATAGGATAAAACTTATATGCAGTTAGTTTGATGTTGGTCATTAGATTCTTTACTTAATAAGTGATACATATATTATTTTATACTTCATCAAACACTTAGATTTTATAAAAAAATGATGGCAAACATACATCACTTCTTAAATATAGAACTTGATGACAAATATATAATGAATTGTAGCTAAATTTCATCCATTAACATAAGGCTGATACCAAGTAGTGACTTATAAAAGATTAGGAGTTGCACATATATATATATATATATATAAAAGCAGATTAATTGATAATTTAAGAATAAATAAATGTTCAGTGATCATTGAAAATGGCTAACAGTTATTAGTTTGATCGGTACATCTTTATCAAAGACTTATCATCAGAGAAGATCGGAGATCTATGGTTCCGATTCTAGATATTGCTGAAAGAAAGAAAGAAAGAGCAAATGAATGAGCAAGCTCAAATGTGAGGTCACAATAATTTCAAGCTTTTCTTATTTTGTTTGATAAATCATTCATTGAAGGTTAATAAAGAGACAGAATAGAAATTGGCACTTGAGTACTAGATCACTTGTGTTCAAGACTTATTAATGACTTAGTCAGAAATATCTTAGATTCTAGGCAGAAATATTTTAGTTGAACCCTTAAATATGGATCAATGGTTTGGATAGTGTTTAATTGGAATACCATCTATTCTCATGGGTTCCAATTTTTATTAGAGAATTTTATTATACCATATAGGATAGAGATCTACGTGCAATTTGTAACCGTGATACAGTTAGACATCATTTTCTTTTTCTTTTCTTTTTTTTTGTGCAGTAACATAAGATATTTTTCTATAATTTTTTCCAATAATTCAATATCAATCTTATCCATTCAACGTTCTCATTCAATGCCTTCTAACTTCCTACATACAGTCTAACAAAAGCCTACAGGATAAGATATCATTTGAGCAGGTCCTTTCAAATGCTAGTGCTGGTGGCACCATTTGTGGAAGTTGCCTATCATCACTCAAGCTTACCACGTGAGCAACGTTATTTATTTGATGTTAATGATTCTCTGAGCCCATTAAAATTGTACGTGGGAGGACATCAGGCATTCTTTTAATCTCGAAAGCAATTCCGCTTTTTGCCGACGCTTGTCGATTTGCTCGTACCAATTTCCTGCTGCTGATCCAGCAATAACAGTGAACACACGTACGCAAGAGAAAATAAACACAAGGATGAAAAGACCACAGCTTGGAGTCGATCATAATGCCAGAAAGCCAAATACTATTCGGGTAGCACCATAGAATGTACTTTCTTTTCTTTTCTTTGGTAACGCTATAGGATTCACCATTACGAAGATGAGAACGAAAGATTAGACGAGACCCACTCGACAATTAGATGGGCCCACCACGCATGCAATTGCTTGGCCCTGGTCGAACGAGGGTTAATAAGGGGACGAGCGCACACAACCTCCAGCTACTTCATTCAATAGCCTCCAGACTCGAGCCCAGGCACTCTCCTCTTTCTGAACCATCCATCATCCAACCAACCATATCAATGATTCTTAAGTTTATTTGATCTACCATATATGACTCATAAATATGACTCATAACTCAGATGAGCATATTATTATATTATCTACCTGCACGTTATTGTAACAGTAATTAATATGTGCTCGTTAATTAATTTAATTTGATCTATGAGTCTAACAATGACTCTATAAAACAGGCCACGAGCCTAACGGAAAGAAGCGAAAATAGAGAAGCAAAGATGGTGAACTGGGTAGAAGCACAGAAGGCTCTCCTGCACTTTCTTGCGAAGAGGGCCGGCATGCGACAGCTGACCGTCGAGATCGAGACCGGCACGGTCATGAGCTTTTGGGTACCAAAAGAGAAGTATAACAAGAAGAATAAGAACCCTAACAAAGACGTAGTGGTACCAGAAGGGAAGAGCAACAAATACAATTCTAACAATATCGAGGATAAGAAGAAGAAGAAAGAGAAGGATGAGAAGAAGGGAGAGAGGGAGAAGCCGGCGGTGGTGCTCGTGCATGGCTTCGCGTCGGAGGGGATCATAACATGGCAGTTCCAGGTCGGACCGCTAGCCAAGCAGTACGCAGTCTATGTGCCGGACCTGCTCTTCTTCGGAGGGTCGGTGACGGCGTCGGCCGAACGCACGCCGGGGTTCCAGGCCCAGTGCATCATTGCAGCGATGGAACTGCTGGGGGTGGAAAGGTTCACCGTTGTTGGATTCAGCTACGGAGGAGTGGTGGCGTTCAAGATGGCTGAGGCACGGCCTGACCTCGTGCACTCGCTCGTCGTCTCGGGCTCGATCATCACGATGACCGACTCGATCAACGAGCAGATAGTCCACAAGGTCGGCTTCTCATCATCGGCGGAGTTACTCCTCCCGGAGTCCGTCAAGAGCCAAAAGACCCTCCTATCGGTGGCCGCCTACAAGAAGCTGTGGTTCCCGGAGAGACTCCACAAGGACTACCTCAAGGTATGCGCCTGTCTCACTTGTCACGTTAATCGATTCATTTGATTAGTGTTAGGACTTGAGATAACGATAGCTAGAGAAGGGAGGGGACTTGGAGTTGTGATTGAGTAAAAGAAATGGTTTTGGTGGCGGACAGGTGATGTTCAATAACAGGAAGGAGAGGAAAGAGCTCCTGGATGAGATGGTGATCAAAAACAAAGATGCCAAGGTCCCAGTCCTACCTCAGGTATGGACAGCTGTGCTTTTGTTTAATTTCTAGACCCAGACGTCTTGGACCAGGTTTTGCATTCAGAGTGTCTTTTTGGTTGCATCAATGCTACCTCTGGAGCAAGCAAGCATGGGTATATCTCTGTATCTTTCGTTATACAGTAAGAGCAACTCGACTTTTCACTATTCTTTGCTCCGAATTCGGTGTAGGCTAGAGACAGCTATATTAACTGCTTCATCGGACCCGTGGTAGTTGGCAGCTTTAAGTTCTTTTGTCGCTTTGACTTGGGCTGTAGCAATCAATAAATGGAAGTACGACTCACTAAGCATCTTGGCCCCATATACTGAAATGGTTATAATAAATCTGCCCTGCACCCCTCAGGTTTCTATAGTTAATTGCAAGGATGATACCTTTTTTTTCAAAAAAAATAATTATTCTAAAAATTTTTTATAAAATTATTGTTAAAACTAAAAGTAAGATAAAAAAATATTATTAATTTTTTTTTTGATCCTATATAAATATTTAAATTTTTTTAAAATATATAATCGAATAAATACTTATCAATATGTATTTTTGTAATTATATCAGTTATTATATTATTACATTATCTTTAGTGACATGAACTATTGATGTGGCATGGGTAGCATTTTTAGTTCTCAAGAAATTGAGATCATATTTATTTGTCTTTTTAAGATCATTTTATTATTAATACCTCATCTGTGTGCATTACAGGTATAAAAGCAAGACTGGTTATGTATAAGGGCTAAATTAAAATGTGAAGTGCTCAATAACTAATAATAAAATGGAAGTCAAATGAAGGCACGCGGAAGTTGCAGCAATATGATACTTCTTTACACTCACTCTCACATTTTTTTTTTGTTAGAAAGAAGAAATCTGAACCTTCGACAAGCTGGAACCTTCGAGAACTTGTCTTCCAATTTGAGTCCTTAGGGAAAGAAAAGGCTGCAAGTTCCATTAAATTTTGGCACAATCAATATCTGATCTAAATTGGCGTCACATGCAAGATGGATGCCAAAATATAGCCGTCAATTGACTGGCTTCTTGTCTAGCTCACATTCTCATCCAAGATAATTAGATAGGCCTAATTTCAAGTTAGAATTTTGACCCACAGTAGATGTTACAAAAAGATTGCCCTTCACTATTTCGACCGTAAATGAATTGGATTGGATTGAGCTATGATTAACCCCTATTAGATCTGATGTTATATTCAAAACAGGATTTTGGATCTATACCCAATACATTTGCTGATGAGAACAGATTAGGTTAGTTAAGTGTGTGGAAAGAATTTTAGCAAATAAGTCATTTGGATCGAGTCGAGATTAATTATAACCTAGACCTTATCCAATAAATTTAAATTTGAGTTAGGATAGGATATGATCAAATTTTCATTTGAGTCAAGTATCTACCTATGCTTTAATGGTTAAAATCTAATAATTAAAAATTAAATATATAACCACTAAAAATTTAAATAAAACTAAAAAGAGATATCATCAACCTAAATTTTTATGTAAAAACTTTTAATTTCATCCCGGCTTCAATCTTAAATTTACTAACTATGATTTCTAAAGTATAAATTGATATATTTGAGGATATTGTAAATAAGATTCAGCCAAAATAAATCATAAAATATAAATGTTTTAATATAATTAAGTGAAAATAGATGAGAGAATATATAATTATTAAGATGAAAAGAAAAATTAGTTGAAACAATAAAATTAATAAAGATAATAAGGTAAAATAAAATAAAATTTATATAATTAAAATTTATAGATTAGGTTTGGTTAGATTCAAATTTTAGTGGGTCTATTTTTCATTGATTTAAATTAAACTTAAATGATATACGAAGTAGATATAGAGATATCAAACGGGCCTATCCGGTCCATCGGTCAATGAGCCAGAGTAGCCTACATGGCTTCTATAGTGGGCCATGCCAACATGGCTTAAATCAGGGGCGGCCTAGCATGGACTATAGGCCCAACCCAAGGTGGGCCATGCAAGGCTATGCCCGACCCACGAACTAGCCCATGTGCCGGTCCGCAAAACGACCAATGTAAATGCCTGGCTTGCATGCCATCCCATCTTTTTTTTAAATATTATTTAAATAAAATAAATTATATATATATCTTTGTTTACGGGTGGGCAAGTAGCTTGTCATCAGGATCCGTCATCTTACTACTCTTTTGCTCGCTCGATCTTTTCTTCATCTCCTAACTATTCAAAGAAAAGTTTTTAATCTTTATCTTTGTCTTTTGCCTGACACAATTTGGGCCCTGGGTTGTTGGACCAAGCGAACCAACTTGCCAAGAATATTTTTATTTATTATTATTTTTATAATTTTAAAACTAATTTTTGAGAAACTAAATAAAATAAATTAAATATACTTATCTTTGTTGGAAGCTTACTATTGATATGACCCATCATAGTCATTCCTCTTATTTGGCGGTGATTTGCGTTATCTTTTATCTTTAGCTTTTTACTACTCTCATTATCGTTCGGAGGAGATTCTTTATCAGTATTTTTCTGACATGCATCCTCTCTTCTATATCATACTAATTCTTGAGGCAGACCAATATTTCCGTCATATTGAACTTTAATCAGCCCCTTCTCTCATTGAATACCCATTTTCTACATTAAAAGTAAACTTCAATATTACTGTGGACACCGAAGGAGTCAGTAGATTACGAGCTATGATAGTAATCACAAGATAATTATTCTCATGTGCTCTTCATCGGACCAAAATATTAAAATTATAAATTTATAGTCATATTTGAGAAGGATTCTATTAAGGGCACTACACTATTTGGAAGTTAACTCATTCGAACCATCTACTGCTAAGTGGACCAATTACATAAGGACTCATCCAAAATGCCTATAAAGCAGTCCTAGATCTCTCAAGTAAATCAAGTTCAACTCTAAGCCTAAAGCACTAGAGTACTTATCTAAGAAGCTTTAAATCTTCTTTCACTTTTAAAACAAACTTGAGCATCAAAGGATCTTCCAACGAAAATCTTTGGATCTCTTCTAACCTTTCTCTCTCTCTCTCTCTCTTTCTCTTATAGAAGCATACTTCAAGATTTGTTGGAGAGTGCTCTATTGATGGACCTTTGACTTTTCTCATTGGCCGGTGTGCCAAAGATCAATTTTAGACATCAATGTTAACCAACTTGGTGAGGTAGATTTCATTATGAAGATGCTACAATAGTTCAATTCCAATGGGTGGCTGGTTTTGGAGATAACATCTCATTGCTTCATGATAGATGGTTTGGTTGTACTCCATTGTCAAGAAGTGCCACGTTATTGAACATGGTTATGGTGAGGGATGAGGTGAGAGTAAATTGTTTGAGCTAGTTTAGGGAGCTAAGAGGTGATTGAGGTACATTAATTTGTCTTTCCATAAGCGGCTCGCAAGTATCGGAAGGACATGCAATGTTGATTTTTGTTTTTAATCCACAATTTAAACTATCGACAAATCATTTCTCATGGAGAAAGACAATATTGAAACTAGTTACAGTTCAATTTGACTTCTGGATGGTCATATTTTGTTGTTCAATACTGTGCTAAGTGTGAGAGGGTTAGGCCAAGCCCACTATGTTCGACGCGTAGGTGCTTTTGAGAATTTGGAGCGTGCATCCTTTGGATGCCATCTCTCTACCACCAATGTGGCTCCTATTTTATTTAGTCCATAGATTAGCCTCCTTAAATAACAGCTCTTAGATAGCCACATGCAAAGTCACCAAAAGTATAATAAGCTGGGTTGCTGCATGCAATCACTTATTGTCTATATTTTATTGTCATTATGGGATGCAAGGAATATATAAACATCTTAATTTGATGAAGTGGAGATCTCAACTAGTATCATGACAAGAACCCAATATTTGGTTGATGAACATTGTAGCTGCTTTGAGCCATAACAAAATGGTCTTCAGCAGGAGAGCTATATCTTCCCATGGCATTATACCATCATCCTCCATTATTCGTTAGTCTTCTTCTCAACCTTACTGCATTAAATTGAACTTTGATGGCTCTTACAAAATAGATGGACTTGCTGGTATTGGTTTCATCATTCAGGATATTAATGGGTCTATGATGACTGTTAGCGTTGTTCTCATGTTCTAAGAGAATCCAGTGTTTTTTATTAAGTTGTGTGGCATGAGAAGTATTGAAGTATGTAGAGCAAAGATAAAAGGAAAATAATATATGGGTGGAAAGTGACTTGGCATTGGCTATTTCGCGGCTCATCTAAAGTCTCCCGGCCATTGCTGTGTGTGGAACGGAATTTATAAATTTTAAAACAACGAATGTAGAGCAAAAGACAAACCGTGTAGTTAATGAAGCAGCAGATTCCAGGAAGTTGAGACTTTGGATGACCGCAACTACAACAAAACCCTAACTCTAAATTAATTAACATTAAATTTATTATTTTCTATTTTATTTTATTTAAAATTATATTTTATATAAGATAAAAAAAATAATTTTTTAATTACTTTTTTTATGTAATTTTTAATTCTCTCAATTTGCAAGTAATATTTACAATATACAAATTATGGACTGAATGGTTCGCACTAGATGTGATGATATATATTTAAAGATAAATATATATAAAAAAAATAACAAATCTTCTACAACTTATATTATTAAAAAAATACTTATAATTTGGATAGTTATCAACTTTTGCTAGATTTAAAAGCAACAAAAATATTAAAATCAATTCTCTTGTATGTTAGATGTAGGCAACAAATCCTTTATAGCTTACATTGTGAAAAATTTCTTAAATTAAGATTCATGGCTAGTTGAAATCTATTAATTTTTTTTTAAAGAAAAATGATGATAATTCAGTCGCATCAATTATATATATATTTTTTTGGCAATCAGAATTGTTAAAAAATAGTATTTTATAAGAAATTGATTTTATAGGAGAATATTCATGCAAATATTTTTAATTAAACATTTCTATGTTTAGTCATGACTCTTTGCATGCATGAGTTTATGTATTGACATAACAATGCATGAATGCATGGCCCATACAGTATGTGTGCGACATATCAAGCCTTGTCAGCAAAATGTGCTCGTCCTTTGAAGTAATCCATGGGAGATCCTTACCCCTTCTCATTTACATGTAGCCTTGGAGTGAAATGAGATGTCCTCTATTCTTCATTTCCTCACAAGGACAGTAAAAAAACTTGGGACAACTCACAACCTATTTTTGACTGCAGAGGATACTTCTACTGTGGGGAGAGAATGATAACATATTTAACATGGAGCTTGCAAACGATATGAGAGAGTAAGTGCCATCCATCGCCAACCCGGAATCCATTCTCTTCCCATTTTTATTCTCTCTTGTACGTGTTCTTATTTTTTCTATGCACTGCCTGGGACGTAGGCTTAGTTTGGAGAGGAAATGGGAATTTTTGAATTAGTTTTCCCCCTTTCTTTTAGTACGAGACACTGCGCTCTAAATAAAGTAGGATAAAGTGGAAAGTTTATGAGGCTAAAAGATGTTATATCCTATAATAATTAGTTGAGCAAGCAATGCCACCAAAACTAAGAAAAGAAAATGATAATTTCTTCATATTTTCTCTGCTCTTGGACCATTTGACAAGAAATAATAATATCAGATTACTGTAGTGCCATATTAGGTTATTGTCTCGATGATATATGAAGTATAACACACTGGAAGATCATACTATAGTATAAATACGATTATAATAATGCATTTGTTATTACTTCATATATATATATATATAATATGTTAAAGTAATATATGGTATTGTTATTGTTATAAGATAATGATATGATACAATAGCACTTGTAATATTAGATATGCTATTTTCCTCCATATAAATCTGTTTGAAATATAATTCAGATTCAATACATGATGTTGATGTTCTAAGTAGTATGATCGATAAACACTAGTAGCTTTTACATTTTAAATGCCTTCAAACTTCATTCACTTCATTCTTAAGTTCTGTGCTTCTTAAGCAGACTTCCAAAAGTTTCCGAATAACACCCATGAGAAAATGTGCATACAAAGCATCTGCTATAGAATGAACATTCCTCCTCACTGAGGTACCAACAAAAATATTACTGTTGGACTTCTCATTAATGAAGCGGTAAATGACACTGTAAATATTGCTGGTTTATATTTAGAAAATAATAACATAATAACAGTTTGTAAGCCGCTAGTTTAAGTTGCAAGAAAAGTAACCTCTTAATCCGGACCTGTTGGCATTCTTTTTGTTTGTGTTCGTCTCTAAAGATTAGTGAAACACCACATATATGTGGATGTTGAAGATGACATTTGCACAAAATTTTTATTATTCCTTACTTTTATTTTTACTCTTTTTCAAAAAAAATAGATCTTTCTAAGCAAATACCAAAAAAATTTGCAAATAATTCAAAGAAACAAAAGGATTTCCTCATACATGTACATTGTATCAAAAGTCTCATATATGTCATGCAATATACCCAAAAAACTCATACAAGTTGTTCAATCCGTTTCATTTTCTTCTTGGGTTTCATGAAAACAAAAACAGAAAACAATATCAAATGCCCTTGGTAAGTGCTAAAATTATAGCAAAAGCTCTCTCATCTTCCCAGTTTGAATTATTTGATCACACTCCTTCCAAACAAACCGCCATCAACAGTTTGGACTTGCCTTGAATCTAAAGTTTCATGCTACTTACTAGGCTTTGTATTGACAAGAGTATTTTCTCTTGATGCAGGCAACTGGGGGAGAAGGCCACGCTGCAAGGCATAAAGAAGGCTGGCCACCTTGCTCACCTGGAAAGGCCCTGTGTTTATACCCGCTGCCTCAAGCAATTCCTTGCCCTCGTCCATGCCGAAGGCAACCAAGAGTGATCAAACTCACATATTTCATATTCCATATCAAGAATGTCAACTCGAATTATGTTTTATTACTCTAAAATCAATTATGCAAACGTTCTAAGAAAATAACAACAAGGTTTATGACATGGAAAATTGGCACTGCCATCTGACTCAACAGTCAAGTGATGGAGCTTGAACATGAATCATCTCAAGAAATCATGAATATTGAATGGGCAGTATGTTGATGGGCACCAAATATCCCACTCTGGAACAACATTTACAGAATTCATCTGAAAGACCATTGAATTTCCTCAAGAGTTCTTCCCTTTGTCTCAGGCACCCATAGGGTCACAAAAAGTAAGCTGAACGCACTCACGACCGCATAGATGGTAAAGGTCCCTGGTGAAGGTGAATGATGGCTTATTAGACTGCGATGAATACTGTGCATACATGCGCGCGCGCGCATATATATATATATATATATAGAGAGAGAGAGAGAGAGAGAGATCAACCTCCATTGCTCCAACTTAAAAGCAAATTAGCAGTCATTGTAATTGCGAATGATGTCAACCAGTTGGCAAGTGTTGCAACACTACCAGCAAGCCCCTTGATATTAACAGGAAGTATCTGCAATGGCAAAATAGTAAGCAATGAGTGTCTAAAATAAAATTCACGATTTCAAATAAAATTTACAATAGCATGCCACTTACAATATATAACTTCATCATTTTACAATATTTTTGCACAAGCATTCTAAGGCTAGGGTACACTGGCCTGTCAGACTTGGGACACAGATATCAAAAAAGATTTTTATTATGATTTTCGCATGAATAGCTAGCAAAAGCAGTCTAAATGGTATAAAACAAGTTTGAACATCTTGTTACCATATATAACTTTTAGTTCTTTTTTTCTTCTTCTGAGAACTTTATACAACTTTTTCTTTATGCTTCTCCCATTCTAATGTAATACATCAAATAGTCCAGCTAATAAAATTGTTGGACCAAAAAGCCATAGCCAGTTTATTGGTTCATAACTAGCTTACTCTTGAAAACTATCCTTTGCTGCAATTATATAGCACTGCATCATTATAAGTCATGAATGGGTAATAGGAACAGGTAACCAACCACTCCCTGGCTTCATATCCTATAGTCAACCTCTTCTGTTTTTGCCATACAAGATCATTTTCAGACAAAAAAGAGGCACCAAAACCCTGGCTGCTAAAGTTATTGTGCTAGCTTCAAGGAGAGTACTAACTAGAGTAGGTAAGATCGTGCACTTTGCCCAATGAATTTGAGTAGGAATGAGAGTCCTAGAGTTTCATAGAGGGGTGGGGCAAGTAAAGGTGAACTATTGATTCTAGAAATTTAAATCAGACTAAGATTAAATCGAGACTGAACTACAAAACTAGAAGTGACAATTATATATTTAAACCCAGCCTATGGTCAGAGAGTATGGAAGTAAGGTGGACTAGGTATTGATGAGGTTTAAAAAGGGACAAACAAAATTCAATTTAGCTTAAATTCCAGAACAGGCCTGACCTGTAGTACAGAATGAACTAAAAAGTGAATAAATGGGTTTTCTTTTCTTGAAGGTAGGTTTAGGTATTGATAAGAATATCGAGTAAAAAGGGTTTTGAAAGGGATACAATTGAGATTTTAAATAAGTGTCATTCCATGTTTTTCTATGGAATGAGATGCCCCACGTATAGATACTTGGGATGGTGGATGTCCTAACCCTTCCAGATCCATTTCCCAACTCATCCAGTCCCAACATTCGGGATGGTGCAACACCCTAGAGTCCCGCCAGTGTGTAATACCTTGACCACAATTATTGCAGGAGAAAAAAGTTTCAAATAAGAAAAACAGAAATAATTATTTGTATATAAATAAAAAGTATAATTAGCTTAAAGTTATTGCCACTTACAAAAAGCTTGGGCATCTTACATTAATTAAATCACCATGGAAGAAGGTGATAGAAGCTCTAAAATAAATACTGAACCCAAGTACATAGTACGAGAGAACTAAGCCTAGGCACATGATTGATTTCTTGTAGCTTTATAATACAGAGTACTAACAGAAAATAACCCTATGAAAGCAAGGGCTTTACACAAGAAAAGAAAAACCTTCTCCTAAGGAGACAAGTAGCTACTCATAATGATTCAGATAAGAATTTAAAGGAAAGGAATAACAAAAATCAAAACTCCATAAACTCTTGCATAAAAAGACACAAATCACCCTATAACTCGATTGTAGCAATCCTAGACTCCTGAATCCAGCCAATAGTTAAATAGGATCTCTAAACAAGAATCCTAATAAACAGAGGACCAATCATGAAAGGAGTCCACAAAGTCATTCCAACAAATAACTGAATTAAGCAGCACATAATCTACTATTAACCTTAAAAATGCCATGCTAGAATTAGTATACTGAAGCACACTCTCAACAACCCACTATCTCATCAACTGGTAGGTCAAAAAAAGACTATTTCTAAAATCAACAATCGGCACAACAAGTTGGCACTCCCACAGATCAAAAAGAATTGATCTATCGCATTCTTTTTCATTCATATACAAGACAATAAGCATCCTAACTAGGGTCATCCTAACTAGGGTCCTGACAATTCAACATAATGAGGGTCAGTTGATTAAAGAGCTTGCAATTAAAATTTAATTAAGCATAGGCAAGCATAAAATAAGCACATATGAGTTAATTCCAATATAACTGCCTTAGTCACCATTTTAAATCCTGATGAGCTGGGAGTGTTCCAACCATCCTGTTCCATTCTTGTGAAAAAAATAGGAACTGGGGTGAGGCTGGACTCTGAAATCCATCCACACAGGAAAAGAAAAAGAAAGAGAAAAAAAAAGGAAGGATAGAAGAAGAGAAGGAAAGAAGAATGGAATGAAATAAATGAACCAAAGGGATAAGAAAAAGAAAAGAAACAGGGAAGAAGTGACAGAAACAAAATAAAAGAAAGATGAAAAAGAAACAAATAAAGAAAGAAAGAAATAAAGAAAAAGAAAGGGAGAGAGATAGAGGGTACCTACCAAGACACTCAATCAGGATTGCCAATAACAACAAGGTGTGGCAGAAGGGTATCTTATTTTAGTAAGAGACCGGAACTCTCCCATCCCACGAGACTTAGAACTTGATATGAATAATTAAGTTATATATTTCATAACACAAGAAATAGTCTAGTATTATATAATAATTAACGAATTTAGGAAAATCACACAAGTTAAGGTGGGCACTTAACTACCTATCTGAATTTCTAGCTAGTTGCATAGCCTACCAAAACCCCAAGCAACTTTGTTGATGGTTAAGTGTTCAGTATGCAAGGATTTCCAAATGCTGACAAGTCCTTACCCCCTATGAGAGCAAAAGCAATAAGCCATAACACGATCAAATTGAGAGGGTAAATTATCATACACTTGTACCCTATGCAAGTGAATTATATTCTTAACAATTGGAAGGCATTACAAAGCTAAAATGCATTCCATGACTCTAGCAGTCAATACAAAAATAAATAAGGGAATCATTATTATGATTCTCTTTAGTTTATTACCTTATTGACAGATGATAATTTTATGAGACAAATCAAATCATTCATGGTTAACTTCAATTTTGCATGATAGACTACCAAGAAGAATGGATATACGTACCTCAGACATTATGATCCATGGAATGGCTCCCAATCCAAGAGAGAAGGAAATGATCAAAACCTAAAGGAACATAAATGGCTTAAATGACCAAAGAGAAAATTACTTGTCAAGACTATGGAAGGAAAACCATGTTTGACATATAAAAACATACCACAAGTCCAACCAATGAGAGTATGCTCAGCGCAAAATACAAATCAGAACCATCTGAAGTAACACCCTGTTTTTAATAGAATATAGAAAAGATGAAACAATTCCATCTTTTTTTATTAAAAAAAAAGGACTGAATATTTTTATGAAGTTTATTCATGACCTAAAGAAATAGTGATAACCATTGTTAACTAATAAATTTACACAAAATATATAAAGCAGAACAGAAAGCACATATAATCTGCAAAACAGCACTCTACCAAGCCTACCTTCACATAAAATGCAACAGAAACAATGATAAGACTGATAGTCATTCCAGCAGTGGAAATCTGCATCCAGGAAAATATTTTTTTCATCTATTGTTAACAGTAATCAACATGCATAAAAGGAAAAAATTGTTGCATGAACTCACTATAAGAAGAAGACGTCGACCAGCTTTATCCAGCAACCATGTCGTAATTCCAGTGGCAACAACCTGAACAGCATTCAGTACTTGTAAGTGCAAAATTTTAAATCAAATATACATGATGTTCAAGGAAATCATAAATTATATCTTTTTGAGGGAAAATATATATATATGAACTGTATGTTATGTTTCTGAATTAAGAAGATATAATTTTTACCTGAATAGCCCCAAGACCACATGTTGCTAAGTTACTATCTGAAAGCCCTGTTCAAGACAGAATCTGATATTAAAAACTGGAGAAGCTATTACATCTTTCAAAAACAGATAAGGCACTATCCCCTTTTTCCTATTTTTGCTGAGGGTACAAAAAAGTTCATATATGCACAAATATAATAAAATAATGCAACGTCAGGGAACAAAAAGCCCATGCCCTACGACAGCTCTAGTCATCTAGCTTAAAGAAAAATCTGCATTTTTGTTGAGTGCATCTGTATTGTTGATTAACAATTGTAAATAAGTACCAAGAGTACAGCTAGTTATCAGATCTGCAGGTCAAGTAATAACCTCCAGAATAGAACAGTGCATGAGACAAAAATGGAATATGTGGCATTTGAGTCAGAAAGCAGCTCAGAGACTATTTTCAGGTGGATACAATGCATAAAAACTTGCATGACAATGACCAACCGAACCCAAATGGCACACTTCAGCAGTTACCTGTCTTGAATCCATCATGGCTTATTTTGACAAAATTAAGTTTGGTTTGTCTCAAATTATGATAATTGCATGAATCATTTATGTATGCACATATATACACATGTGTATCTTAATATGTGACTTAACTTTTTGCAGATTTGAACTTGGAAGCAAATTGACTATGAAAGAGGTGCTTTTAGACAAATTAAGATTATCAGGAAATAAACTAAGGACCATGGAGAAAATGTAGCAAGTAGCAGCACATGAGAAAGATAGGTTTCAAAGACATGACTTGCTAGCACATGAGAAAATGACATTACAAGCCTATGCTCAGCCCAAATATCATGAATAGTTGATGACACATACTAGACAGTAGAGAGTTGGGAAAAAAAAAGGAGGTTTAAAGTTGACTTGTAACTTGAAAAGGAAGAAAGAAGTAAAGGGTGCTAACTGGCTGAGGTGAAATCTGTGTGTTGAGACAAGAGACCTAGGTTACCGTCACAGCACTATTTGATGGGACTTTAACCCCTCCTTTCTCGAACAAGCTTTAAAAGGAAGCATGTCCTGTCAAATAGTTGTCCTACAAATCAAATATTTAAAATTACTAGCAATTGTGGGATCTGGGCAAAACCTATGCTATTTTGGCCATTCATCGGGTCTGCACTAGTCATATTTTTCAAATTGCAAGAAGAAATTTAGTTGCTTAGCAATTGATGAAACAGAGCAAGGCATAAAACATATGAATTTGAGGGATCCAAATGCCAAGCATTCTATTCAAGATCTAATGCCAGTATCAAATCCCATACCAAAACTAACATATTTCAAGAAATTGAAAAACCATCAATACCAACTAGGATGGCCTATACAATATTGCAGGTACATAGTGGTATGGACCAGTACAGATTGATATTGCTGGTACATGCCAATACAGCTATTTCAGTGTCTAGGCATGCATACCTGTGCCAGTTTTGTGCTGGAACACTAAGTACCAGCCATACCATGCTGTTTTGATAGTTTTTTAAACCATGGTTCTATTCATCAGAACAAAACATGGCCGCATGCACAAAAAGAAGTTTAGAAGAAAGCAAAGTCTCACACTAATGCAATAGTCATAGGAACCATAAACAACATCAATAGTGGAAACAAGACAATTTTTAATCAAATAGTTGATCCAAAAATGACCATAGGAACACCAAGCCAATCAAACCCGATTCATCATCTTGGTCATGGCAAAATGACAAGAACATGGTTGGAAGTTGGAAGAAAATGCCTACTAAATCGTGTGAGGGAAATATAATTGGACAAGTTTGGTGACTCTTTCTAATTACTGCATCCCCTGTCCTCTTAGACCAACCTTAGCTCTAAGATGGGTTTCCACAAGAGCATAGTTGTAAGATTTGGAAAAGGCAAATAAGTGACATTGTTGTGTGTGATGATAGATAAAGCACTTGTTTTCAATATGGTATTTATTGGATGCACGGGGCAAACTGGGTGTGTGAAACCAGCAGGTTAAAGTAGCCTCACAAAGTTGCCATGAGATGGTGAATATAATGCAACATCTTTTTTCCAAAGAAGAGGCAAGAGAACTGGCCACAGATTTTTTTGGAACGTGAAAATTGAAAAGGAAAGAATTGGAAAGCAAACTTGAAGAGGTTAAGGAAATAGTTTTTGAGGTATAAAGGGTCTGAGGTACGAAGTCCATATGGGTTTCTTTGTCCTTTTCTAAGGAATACCAAAGGTGCCCCCACAATTCCTTGCCAGTGACTCTCCAGTTTGTGTTTTAGGAGGGGCTAAGGTCATAAGCACTTCTAAATCAGTCAACTTGATTAGTAGAATTTTAAGGTCATAAGAACAGACTCAATGGATAAAGAAGTTGACAGGCAAGTTGATTTTTCCCTAATCAAAAGAAGGAAATGCTCTTCGCATGATCAAGCCACTACAATGGAATCAAGTCCCCTTGAAGATCTCAGGATAAATGCAAGAATTTGAAGTTGATAGGATAGAATGAAGAAATAGAAGAGTATGCTTCAATTGTTGTAAAGGACCTTGGAGCTTTTTGTTTAGCACATCACTTGTTACCATTTTGATGCAAGGATGAAATCAGAACTAAGTTATGAGACTATAAAATGTTGTGTTGGTGTCAAATTTAAGTAGCGTGGACATCTGATTCAAACAATCCAGAGATTAAGTAACATGAACAGCTTATTGAGGGAAACATCCTAGGAGAGCCAACTCTTAATTGGAAACAGAGGAAGAGGATAAGGAAGACCAATTTAAGAAAGAGAGGTACATTGGCATACAAGTCTGGAAAAGATACATGTGGCACTTTCTTATGATGGAATTAGCCCACAAGAGCACCACATGGGATGATCAATGGTCACACACTTCACAACAGGTTTCTTATTTATTCCTTCCACCAAAATGTCATGTTCTTTCTCTATTGAGGAGAAAACTCAAGTCCCAACTCCAATAATAGAAGTTTGGAGATGGTATTTAGAGTTTAAAAAGGGAGATTATCATGGTTATGTTTTCAAAACTTCAAAATAAATATAACCAAAGTTTTCTCACGTAATGTTGTTCTCTTTTACTGGTTTGATTTTCTTCCTCAGGCTAACTAGAGAAGCAATTTTATGCTATGATCTCTTTGATGAAATAGGCTAAAGAATAAAAAGAGTCTTTCAAAAAAAGAAACAAAAAATGATCAACCAGTGAGTTCAATTAGAACTTCTAATCCATGAATCAGTTCAATTAGAAGACAAAATTGAATTATGACGAGCCCAGTTGCAATAGCTCCATGCTTCCAGAAGACTTGTAAATTTGAATAAAAAGTACTCCATGACGTAAAGTGTGAAGTCATGTCAAATTTTGGACATACCAGCAGCTTTAAAAATACTGCCAGCATAAAATAAAATGCCATTGATTCCACTTAGCTGCTGCAATACAAGTAGACCAATTCCGATCTGCAGAATTACCAGTTATAAAAATTCCTCATTAGAAAAAAGTTGTTGCTAGTAAAAGAGAAATGAATTAAACTAGAAGTGAATGTGCAAGAAATTACCATGAGAGGAAGTTTATATCTTCTTTGTTTAAGATCTGAAAACCGGATCGTTGTCCTTCTGCTTGATGATGCCACTGATCTCTGCACAAAGTTGAACTTTAATATTCTAGAAGCTAGGCTATAACTGGAATCAATGCTCATAGCTTTTCACTTCTTTCATACACACACACCACCTTGGAGAGAAGCTCCAATGAATTAATAAGTAATTATAATAGCTACAGGATGTATGAAGCTCAGGGCAATACCTTGATTTCATTCACTTCTACAGTAATGTCAGTATCAAATCCCCTCAAAACTTGTAGGGAAGCTTCAAAATCTTCCGTCATGCCCATTTTTGCCTGGATTTAGGAAGATTAGTTATATAAAGAAGCTTTCGCTCTTGTTGAGTTGGCAATTACCTCATGAATCTTACCAGCCACCTTGGAGATTCCGGGATAAAAAATAGACCAGGTATCAGGATTGTGCATGGTAAGATTCCTGCAAGCCATGATAAGGTCAAAAATCAATTGATTGGTAGCTTTGGTGGTTATATGAAAGCACAGAACTAGCAGTTGGACGGCCCATTAGCATGATTATTGGAGAGAAATACGAATCAAACTATGAATTGGTATTTATTCATGTAAGACAACACAAGCATCCACAGGAGGACACTGTTTCAAGGGCATCACAATAATGAAGACAACTGTCCATTATTGAGTAATATAACTTTTATTATGATGAATTCTCTGTGAGAAGAAGAAAAAGACACAAGACATGTGAACAGCGGGACTTTACCTATCACTGCAAGCAACCTCCAATTAACAAACATACCCAACAGGTAAGCAAACAAAATACCAATTGTTACAGAGAGCTGCAAAACAAGGTGTGAAACATCAATATGATGCAAATCTATGTGAAACATCAATATGATGCAAATCTAACTTTCACTAGAAAGTTATCAATATCCAAGAACAAACATATTAGAAGAGCAAGAAAATGAGAAGCACAGACTAGCCTGATTCACAGAGCCAAGAGCACCTCTCATATTCTGAGGAGCAATCTCTGCTATATATACAGGCACCTGAAAGCATATATCAGACCATAGATCAAGCGAACCAATCCATGTATATACTTAGTTCATTAAAATTTGGGCCGAAGAATGGTGACAAACCGTATAGGAGATTACACCAACTCCAAATCCTTCCAGCAACCGACCCATGTACAAGAATGACGAGTCCTGCATGGAAAAGAAGCAAAAACATTTATTATCAGAACCGCCCATTAAAATTCTGAATTTAGGGGTAAAACAGAAAGGCCACGAACTAAATCAATCACTCACTTTGGCGAAGGAAATGGCGAGCCAGCCAATGATATTGGGAATAGAAGCAATCATCAGCGACTGCAAAACAACCGCCATTATTAAGCAAGCACCTAAAAATGAGATTATGATGGTCCCGAAATAGTGGAAAAAAACAAAAAGTTCAAAACTTTCAACAGATGAGGATTTTAATGTCCGGGAAGACCAAAGCTTTCTAACCCCTTTGCGCCCGATATACTCCGCAATCTGTCCGCTGGCAATTGCTCCCACCATAGCGCCCACGTTCGAGAGCGAGCCAAAGATCGAAAACTAACACAACCCAAAACCAATCAAATCCGATAAAAAAACCTCAATCCAGAGTAGAAAGAAGAGAGGAAGGGAAGGAAAAAGAAGGGTTGGTTCGCTGACCTCGGAGAGGGAGAGGCCCAGGTCGTTGATGATGTCGTCCTGGGTGGGGGAGGAGTATCCCCCGGTGAAGCCGAACTGGATGGGGCCGAGGGCGACGATGAAGGTACAAAACACGACGGAGACGGCGGAGTCGCGGATGACGGAGGCCGAGGAGCCGAGCCTGTCCATCAAGCTCGACTGCCTCGATCCCATCCCCATCCGGTACCAGCTACCCGTGTGGAGGAAAGGCTTCCTAAGGTCCCCCCTCCCATCCTCCCCACCGCTCTCTTCCCCTCTAAAACTCATGTTCTCTCTCCCCTTCTTCTCCTCCTCCTCCTCCTCCTCCTGGAAGGCTAAAATCGTCACCTTTTTTCCCCCCCTCTTTCTCTCGTTCTCGCTTCGCTTTCGCTCTCGATTCGATCTCGAAGAGGCGAGAGATGGTGACCGGGACGAGAGTGTAGGAGCGGAAGGGAAGGAGATGGACGGGCGGGGGCCCCAAGGGAAAACGTCGTGCGGTACTTGTGTGGGGCCCGGATATATAATACTACGCGGCCCAATTAAGCTACCAAAACGTAGCTCCATGCCACATGGCACGAGCGGGGCGGCGAGTCCTGCTGCGAAGGACCCCTTTTTTCGTACTACAAGGCGCGAGTAACCTTCTTTGGTGCCATATTTGGGGCCCCACGAGTTTTTTTTTTTTTTTTTGTTACTTGGGACCCAAAATAGAAATGGCCGACCGGTATGCGTGGACACACGGAAGCGGTCCGTTTTGCGTTCTTCGATTCGGGTCCCTCTTCTTTGTCCGGTATAGTCTACTCGCAGGATTTGCCAGCTGGGAGGGGCTATTAAGGCCCGAGGATTCGCATGCGTCCTTTTATATTGATGTTATAATGCTATTCGTTTCGTCTGACTTGGCAATAAGGAGATAAATAAATTAGATAATGGCCAGGTGGAGCTGAGTGGGTGCTGAGCCCACGGGTGTTCATGGCTTGCACGTACCTAAACTTCTACGCCCCACCTATCCGTCATGGACGGGGTGTTTGGTGAGGCACCATTTAGCTATCACGCTCTCTGTCTCTTCCCATATTAAATAAATTCGAGGGGATCACCTAGCACATGGTGCTTGTTTTCCATGAAGAGATTGTACTTTTATTTGTTGTTGTAATAATTGCCATGTCCTCCTCATGTTGGTTGGTCAATGCCATGAGCTAGCGTCCAGTGGAGCGTTCTATGAGGCTTAGGTTTTTGAGTTCTTAAGACCACAGAAAAGATGCCGTGTTCTTTTCTGAAACGTTTTATGAGCTGAATCGACCGCATTCTTTGAGATTTTTTGAATTCTTAAGTCGACGTAAAAGCCGTTGGCAATGGGATTTACCTGACCGTGGCACGAGGAAAACGCATCAGAAATCAAAAAGAGAATCGCATGCCAACTCACGAGGGCATGTCATGTTCGAAAAAAGACAAGCTGAGCCATTTCTAGCTGTACCAATGATTAAATGAATCCCTTGTTTTTGACGCAAGGTTTTGGGTTCTTCTTTAAAACTTTTCAGTATCACAAAGATTCAAATAAAAAATTCAATTTCGAAGCTCTCTTGGAGGGAAATATCTTGTGCTGGGGAGAGTTGTTCACCAGACCAAGTTCCTTTTCATTTTTCAAAATAATAATAATAATAATAAAGTTTGAATCAAAGTCTTATTCATTACCTTTTTGACTGTCGTTGGGCTTTTTTGCATTTGATGACCGTTAAAACTGTGCAATGGACGTGCATTTAATGTTTTAATTTGTTAAGGTTCTTTAAATTAATTAAAAAAATGATTGAGATTTTTAGAGACTCTTTCAGATAAAAAGTTTAAGTCTTCCAACGTTCTATCTTTCTTTCCTTTCTATCTCCATATATTCTGTCTCAATTTTAAAACTTTTCTAAAAAAATCTGATGCTTTCAATCTTGATTTCATGGTACAATCTATTTTAGATTTGGCCTATATGAGATACAGATTTTGCTCTATTTTTCATACTTTTTCTTACGGAGATAGGCAATGTCCACCAATAACTCATTGAGATTATGAATTACATTAAAGAAAGAATTTAAGATTATCAGACGTTATTAACCTGATCAGTCATTACCCTTTTTCATATATTTAGTTTGGGATAAATTCAAAATCAAGGGATGGAACCATAGCCATGACAGCTACTTTGAGCAGATTTTGAAGTACTTTGATGAGAGATTGTCAATGGAATTCATGTCTCTTAGCTGGCACAATCTAGAAGATGGCATTCACACTATTTTTCTACAAAAAGAATGAGATTGGCGTGCACTTGGAAAGGTGACGTAGGCAATTGTGATCAGAAATTGTTTGTTACTTTTATTTTATTTTATTTGCAGTTAAGTGATGGCTGGTCACATATAACCACGCATCAAACATCCATCTGTGTGGCCCCACTAGCATACATGAAAGCTCAAATCAAAGTTAATCACGTTGAAATCATGAGCAGACTTTGAGATAAGAGCAAAGTGGCATGAGATAAATGAAATGACAAGTTATGATTCTCTCCCTCATCTTGCAATGTGTGGAGCCTCCTCATTCATTTTGAAATAAATATAATGAAGCCATGGTTTGCCACTATTTTAGCCGTGCATCTTATCCACATCTTAATCAATGAAAAGAAAAACTTCTTCATCTTGATCCTCATAAGAATCTTCATTCATACTATATCTTATTTTGAATAAGATTTTTATTTTCATTCTCCTAGCCATTCCATCGAATTTCATTCCTATTAACTTTATTATTGACATTCAAATATTTATTTTTTTATTTTAATTCTTCTTTATTTTATATTTAAAAATAAAAAATAAAAATAAAAAATTTTTAAACTTTATATAATAAATAAAATAGATTTAAATAAATATATCATAATTATAAATTTTATGAGCTAATTTGTAAGAAATATATTAAACTATAATTTTAAAATAAATAATAACATAGGTTTATGACCATGAGCTATATTATAGAAACAAACACATCCAACATAAGTTGCAATAAATATAAAAAAATGAGCACATATAAGATTAAAATATTTTAAAGTTATATATAGGACTATATTTATAATATTAAAATAATATAATGATATTTAAGTCATATAAAATGCATAAAGATTCAAGAGATAAAAATCAGAGATCTCATAGGGTGGGAAATACCTTTCCATCCTCATCCATCGTTATTCACTCGTTTTATTCTCATGAAAAGAAAATTTTCCTGATATCTGCCGCATTTAGGATAGATTTCATTGGTATAATGAAGAAAAATATATATATATATATCTCTATGTACGGTACAAGCAACCGTCACTTTTACCATCACAAAGCAGTTTATTGCCTCACACGGTTGGGCTGAGGCGTCCACAGAGCAAGCGACAAAAATTTCCAAACAGTTTACGGCAAGGCTTGGATGCAGTTCCTTCCGTCTTTGCCATCCCGTTCTCTGTTACCGATGCGTGTATTTAAGCATTTAACGAACGCTTAAACGGGAAGTGGATGGCAAAGGCGAAAGGTACCGCGCCTAAGTTTCGTCCACGTACAGGCCGGCTCTTGCATGGCAACCCAGTGGACATGGACAGTGCCACAGCAAACAGGCTGGTAGTATAGAACGGGCCCCACGTGTTAGGTATATTATAAATTTGTAATTGTCACCTAAATTTGTAGAGTTAGGGAAAGGGACCGCTCAGAAGTTGGGACGAAGGTCTCAGTACAGGACATGCATGGATGTAGACCTCGCATGGACTACCGTGGAAAAAAAACAAAGAAAAAAAAAAAAGGGAGGGGGAAGAACTTGGTTTAAGCCAATTTCCCGTGTCAATCGTCGAAACTAGACGACCATAGCCGGAAAGACCATAATGTGACTGGACGAGCGCTTCCATCCACAACCATCGGTCTTAATACACCTACCTTCACATTTAGGCACGTGCTAATTTGTTTAAGAATTTGATTCGGTACATGAACAGTTGAAAATATAGGACATACTGGTGGGAGGTGACATAAAATTTATATATACTCATTATTTTCTCTAATGAAATAAAAATTTTGGTGCCATGGGACATATCTCTCTCAGCGCGTTGTTTTGAAGGAGGGATCCCTAAAGATAATCATCAGGAAGTAGCTTCTGAGCATGTATGTCAATATCCCTAACAGACCCAACTCCCCCTCCCTCTCGGTGACTGATCTGGCGCTTTAATGTCAGGAGCTGCAATGAGAGAGAATGAACCATTGTTGACCACTAAAGCTGCTAGTAATGGTCATTGGCCATCTGGCTATCGAAACTCTGGTAGGTGATCGGACTGTCGCGGTGGCATCGGTGGTCGTAGTGAGAGTGCGAGAGGCCCTTTATTTTTCGAAATTTTGTCCGTCTTAAAGCAAATGGCAGTGGAAAAGTAGCCATGATCGTAAACTTTGATGTTAGTGAGAGCAAAGATTCAACAATGATGAAGGCTTCAATTTTATTTCTTTCTTTGATTTTTTTCATCGTGATTATGAACCTTGATGCTAGTCGAACTACAATCAGGCCACGAAGGCTTAGTTGAAACCTTGCAATTTTTTTCCATGGATGAGGCCACGTTATGTATTTAGGGAGATCGAGATCGAGATCGAGATCGAAGTGGGAAGGGGGTTTGTCGATGGCTCGGGTTCAAATGGGAATGGCCAAAAACGAAGCTGGACTTGGCCGTGTCCGGCGTTTGGGGAAGTGGCGGAGGGCGGGGGGCAGAGAGAGCGAACTCCCTTAAGATGGAGACGATGAGGGTCAACACGCCATTGGATTATTGAGACTAGATGACATTTGATGCTTTACGCTACTCATGCCCATCTCTTCCCGCTTCTCCATCTCAGCGGACTGCCATTAACTTTAGAGGGCAGGTATCCAAAAAGGAATGCCCACTTCTTTTTTCTTCTTCATTTTTTTTAAATATTATTAAAAGGGAAGCCTTGTAATCTGATTCTCATTTTATTAATTAGATTAATTACAAATCAGATGGGATTGTACAAAACACCCAATTCATTTTGATCGGAGCTGAGCATAGATTTAAGCAGCTCATGAGCATCCCTAATCTTTTCAACACAGCTTCAAGATTTAATGGAAAAGAGAACTTTTTGGACAATGACTGGCATGGATAAGGATTTAGAAAAAAAATTAAAGTTTTTTCCTTCTAAATTTATCATCCAAAGGTGAAGAGTAATTGGTCCCACACAAGGTTGCAAATTATGAGGCATTGAATAAATGTGCAACCGGTTACATAATAAGATCCATAATTTTTTTGTAAAAAATAGAAAATGATCTTCAAAAGCATGGTGTAAATAGACAATCTGAACCGACAAGCTAAACCTTTGTTTCAAACACCTTTCTGATGTGAAGCCGAATATAGAGCACAAGCTAAGCAAAGTTTTTGATTTTTTTTAGAAATAACGACTTTTCAAATTGATTTATAGTATGGCCAAAATATTCCTTTGATTTAAGAACTTATAAAAAGAGTTCATAAATGAGTACTTTTGCTAGAGGATTTCCTAACAAGAGTATCAGCATGCATGGATGGCCTAACTAAAAAAAGGTCTTTGAGCTTTAATAGTTGATTATGCTAAGTTCAAAATAATAGTCTATACAGTTTGATATGCCAACTTTTAGTCCTCCAATTCTGCTTATTTGAGATAGGAATATTCAACTTAGGGGTGGCATTGTAAATAGAAAAAAAGAGCAAAGAGGTATGTTGCACAACTAAGCATGGTATATTGTACAACTAAGTATCTTCCTAGAATTTGTTTCTTTTTCATTCCCAAGTTTGAAGGGAGTGCAATTTCAAAATCCACTTAGGTCTTGATTGATGCCCTTCTATACCGGTGAGCAAGCAATCCAAACCTTTCTAACTCTAATGTCAAACTTCCTTTTTGAGTGGTAAGCTTGATTTTGAGTGGTAAGCTTGATTTACCAACTTTTTTCAAAGAGCTGCACAGTCAAAAGAGATATTTCCACACTCATTTAGCAAAAAGGGTTTTGTTGAAAGTATAAATATCCTTTATTTTCAAACCTCCTTCTTTCTTAGATTTGTAGATAGACTTTTATTTCATCAAATAGTTGAAGCTATAGATGTTATCTTTTCCTTTTTAAAGAAAGATACTCCTTAATTGATCTATCCTTAAGCACACTTATTTTAGCAATTTGAATAATAATATGTAATAAGAAGATAGAACTGAAAGAATAGAGTTGATGAGGGTTAGCCTATCACCTATAGATAAAAACTTTTTTTCAAGAGGCTAATCTTAACTACATTCTCTTTAGGAGAGAAGATCAAGCTTGTTTAGGCAACTTTCGATTACAGAAAGGCATACCAAGAGAAGAAAATAATAGACTACCTTTCATACAATTCAACATGAAGGCAAATTTCTCTTTCTCCTCATGACTAGTATTGAGACAAATAATAAATCTTTTATGGAAGTTTATCTTAAGCCTACTTGCCCCTTTAAAGCCCACCATAATAGCTTTGAGGGCCACTAGGGAAATCTCTTTGACGATATAGAAAACAAGAGTATTATCATCAAAATAAAGGTTGGATATATATTTAAAATTCAACAAGTGTTGAATCCCTTCAATTAAACCATGTGCATTGGCTCTTTTTAATAACCTTACTAAAACATCAGTATCCAAGATGAGGAGAGAGAGAGTTACTTTGTCTGAGTCCTTTCTTAAATTTGATCTACTTGCCAGTATTGTCACTAATTAGAAAGGATGGAAGAAGAAGATATGAGTATTTGAACTTAGCAAATCCATCTATTTGAAAAGCCTCTCGCATGAAGAAGGGAAAATAAAAAAATTTCAATTGACCAAAGGCTTTTTCAAAGTTTATCTTGTAAATAACTTCTTTTTCTTAAGATTTCCTATAATGGGCAAGGATTTCATGTGTATGGAAGATTCTCTATAATTGATCTACTTTTAATGAAAGCTAACCAAGAGTCTTCAATCAAATTAGGAAAATATGGAACAAGTTTAGAATTCAAAACTTTTGAAAGGATTTTGTAGAGGCTATTAAGTAAACTTATAAGCCTTGAAATCTCTAACACTGGGCAATCCATCTTTTTTAGGTAAGAGAATAATATGAGCATAGTTCAACCTAGAGAGTTCAGAGAACCATCAAAGAAACTGTTAAATAGAGCCACAGGATCCTTGTTGATGAGATCCCAAAATTTTTGAAAGAAGGAAAAGGAGAATTTATCTGAACCAAGTGCTTTGGATCCACCAAGAGAGAAGATGACATTTTTTATCTTTTCTAGGGAGAAGGGTTGGCACAAAGAAGAAAAATCTGGGGTTAACTCAAAGAATCCAAATCCATCTCAATAATTATTTGAGAAGACATTCTGAAGAGCTCCTTGAAATACTTCTGAAAGATGGAAGCAAATTTGGAATGGTTAGATAACTCTTTATCCTCATGAGATAAATAAAGAATTAGGCTGCTTCTTTTCTTGACTGAAGCAATTCTGTGAATATATATATATATATATTATTGTTACCTTCCTTAAGCTACAAAATTTAAGATTTTTGTCTTCAATACAGCTCTTCTTTTGCATATATGTCCTTTTAAGGACTGCTTGAGGATTTTTCTGATAATGATTTTATGATTGGAGAGCTGAAAAGATTTTTCCTTTCTACTTATAGTGTTAATATCTCTCAAGATCTTAGATTTAACCATTCTATTTATAATACTCTTGTCGGCCGCTTATTTTTTTCAAAGCTACTCTCATAAGTTTATTTACCTATTGAATTGCTATTAGAAATAAATTAAGGATTGCCTTTTCTATCAGAAATTAATTTACATAATTAAAGTCCCTTCCAATGGTATAAGACTCAGGGAAAGCAAAGTGAACATCTTAAATCTCTTGAATGAAGTCATAATAAATATTTCTATCATTTGGGCTATACATAGCTGTCAAAGAAATCTCTCTGTTAGCAGTAAAACATAATAATCTTATAATGAGAGAGAAAGCTCCGATTCTTTTACACTTAAGTTCATAAAATCGAGAGTTTCAACCCGTAACAATCCACCAGCTAAGTCACGAATGCCCGCTTTTCACCATGCATGATATGCTCTTACGGGCCCATTATTGAATCGCAGCTACTTTAAGGAAGTGAAGAGGAGATATCAAATTGTTATTCCTCATGGACAACATGAATGGTCACTCAGCCAACACTAGAACCACAAGCTCCTTAAATACATAAGCAATCTTGAATGTGACAAACAAAAAAAAAAAAAAAGATTTCTAAATATCTTGGAACAGAAATCAAACTCCCAACATCACAGATACTGGATTAAAAATCCATTTGATAATAATATTCAAATCACCTTATAGTAAAATGCAGAAAGCTTGAAGCTTACGAGGTTGACATCAGATAAAAAGGATCCTTGCAGCAATAAAATTATCACTGCTCCTTTATAAACTCTAATCTTTAACCTGCTATCGTCAAAATTCATCTTGAAAAAGAACAAAGATGGAGGCTCCCACAGGAAGGAAATAATATGGAATGATACACTAATTATATAAGCAGAACCACATGTTTCCTCTCTCCTATTAAAGACATATCAACTCGTCTCATTGAGGATCAAAATCGTCCATCCAACCTTAAAAGAGATGCTAATAATAAAATTTTAAAAAAGTCATTTTTCAAAAAAGTATTTTTATGTGAAACTTTCTATAATATTTTCTTTTAAGTAAATTTATTGCAAGACTTTAGGGTTAGCAGTGACACAGCTAGGCCTTTAATCATGATTTTTTCATTAAAAAAAAAGAAATATCTCCAATTATAGTTACCGATTTGACAATGCTGGACATTTATCTTGTGGAATAGAAGTGTTATTTAATAACTTCTAATTAAAGATATAAGTTTGTTCGTGTGATGAGTTAGATGTAAGAAAACATGAAAAAAAAAAAAAAGAGTCTTGAGTGAATGATAGGAGATCGACCATTGGTTAAGCATAAGCCTAAATCAAGTAAATAAAATTTAGGCCTAACACAATCTAATGAGTTGGCTAGTTTAATCAGATTTAAGACGAGCTGGATAAACTAGATAACATGTATGTATATGTATGTGTACGCATTCATGCATGCATGCATGCATTCACACACATTTATGCATGTAGGTATATGATGAGAATAAATCCTACAAGCATCTAACTAAACAGGCACATGATAATTTAGTTCCTATCAGCATTGCCTGCAATATGCTTGATGCGACTGCCCTAAGATGACATACTCAAAGGATCAGAAGGTAGTGTGTAGCCAACTAAAAGGAATATGCCTACTCTCTAGCAGGCTAGCAAGGCCAATCACCGAGGTTAGCCACCTCCTACTTTCTGGTAAGCTGGTGAAGCCAACCATCTCTTACTTCCTACAGAGAATGTGACCCACGACACTAGGCATGAGTACTAGAGAATGCTTCATCATGTCAAGGTATGTCGTGCATGAATTAAGCCAGATGCCTAGTCTTATTACCAGGTATGGATGCCTCTTATAAGCAAAGGTTTCTCTAAGACGAGGGATATCTTATAGCCTCTTTCTCCTCTACTCATTATAAGCCTCTAAATATTTTACTTTTTCTTATTCTCTCCATTAGTATGGCTATAAGGCACAATCTTAACTATCTTCACTCTTCCCTCACTGACTTAAGCATTAGAGGGCTTTAGTCGGGCAACCTCCAACACCCTTATGTTCATCTTCTATCCCTTTAGAAGCATCAATCTGAATGCAAAGTCTTTTTCTAGGCTTGGAGCTACCTTCGTTCCTAATCTAACATTATCGTTATCATCATCATCTCTATTGGTGCATACGGGGTTCCATCGCCAAATTCCAGTGCCATCAATATGTATGACATATATGTCAATAAATAATACTTTTAAGAATATTTTGTAGAGTTTCAATGCTCATGACTGCAAGCCAAGACTTAGAGTTGTTTGCATTATTATAGTAGAGACACTACATAATAATGACTAAATAATGGTTAGCATTAACTATTGTTTTGTCATAAAAGTCACTATATAATATAAATATAAGTCAATAATTTATCTTTCATTACTTTTCTTTTTGATAAAGAGATTACTTACATGATGAAGTAGCCATTTACATCGATAGAATCATAATTATGAATAAATATTACTCCAAATGTTATATTTATAGTATGCATAAGTGTGTGTATTAGTACTAAGAGTAAATCGATTATAAGGAAAAAATCTAGGGCAAATAGAAAATAGGAAAATAAATTAATGAGAAAATGATTGAAATTAAAATTGAAATTGATGAAGGGCGCACTAGATGTGCCGAAACCATTGCAACCATTCTAGCAAGACAACAAATCATTGCTTGACTAAATATTAAAAAAACTATTTTTCATTGATAATGTTATTACCATATTATAATCCAAAAACATCCATTATCATACATTGTAATATCATATTACAACTATATTTATCTAATCTTGATAGAGCTATGTTATAACAGTCCGAAATGTCAGCTCAAAAGACTAGTCAAAAAGAATTGTTTAGATTCTTTGATTCTATGCAAGAATTCAAAATTTTTTTTGTTGTATAATTGATGTGAGACTAAATAAATACCTACATAGGTCTACGAATGCTTTTTCCATCTAAATCTTGTCATTCTTACTAAACTAAGGATCAAAATCCAATCAAATTAAATCTAATTATAATCACTATGATTGCCTCATAATTAATTCTAAAAGACTCGTGTTGTAATATTCCTTATTCCATATGAGTCGTAAGTCAAGCATACTTTGATACCCTTTGCACTATGACCCAGAACCTTATCCAAAAAAAATATTATTTAGTTTCCTTGATCTAAAACACAAGATTTTAGATGTATCCCAGGACTTGATTTCTTTTCGATTCATATCACAGAGAGAGATGAGATCCTTAATAATCATTGATCTTAGTAAATTACCATACCATGCATGTGCTCTTTTATACAAGTGTTTGCATACATTTTAATTATTTTTAAAAAATGTGTGGTTCTACATCCAGCTCTTACTTTTCATGCATATAATTATTTTTATTTATTTTTTTTACTAGTATGGTTGCTTACACATTGTAGAAACAAATAAGCTCCACAATTTTTAGATAAATAATTCCAATGAAAAATTATATAATATATTTCTAAAAAAACTAGGATAATGGATCCATTATCTTTACGATTTTTATTATTTTCTTTGCATACATATATATGTATCCATAGCCACACATATTTACATATATACAAAGATTGATATATTCATAGATAATAAATGTTGCAATCCATACAGACCCCGAGGAAAGATATAGTAGGACTTAAGTAAATTTGGCATCCAAGAGAGTTGTTGAAAGGATCTCATTGTTGAAAATAGAAAAATGTTCTATTAATTTTTCAAGTGAGGTAATGCATGACCTGAGTCCATACACACCAGACAAGTATACTATATAAAAAGTTGTTGAAAATACTATAAATAGAGTCACATGTAGCTCAAATTATAGGTACGGACTAGCCTACTCTTTGAATACTTGCAACTATAGGTAAAAGTGTATTGGATAATATCCATTTCTCATCCAAATACATTAGAATATCGATATAAATTGAACCTGGATAGTATCCATATCTACATTCATATTTGTCAAAGAAAAATACATACAAATATTAGTAGACAATTATCTAATTCATACTCAAATACCTAGTTTTGCTTGTAATTCTATTTAATTTTCTTTAGCGTTCAAACTTTCAAGAAAAATAAATGACTACATTAGCATGGTTATCTTTCGTTTAGTAATATCTTTGTTTTAGATGTCATAAAATATAACTATTTTAACTTACATTCATACTTTTAATATTTGATTTGTATCAATATCCATTTAGAATAAATGCGAATATAAATTTTTATATCTAATTAATCCTCATATTTACATCCATATTCACTAAAAAAGAATGCATATGAATATGAAAACACTGATATCCTATCTATATCCATCCTTATATTTGCAACTTATATTGTATAGTAAAACAGAATTGTTTGTTGGACTATAATTGAGAGTTATTTTATGGTATATTAACTCATACTCAAAATAGCCATGAAACGAGTTGCAACCATTGAATTAAATATTTTATCAGTAAAAAAAATTTTCTCTTTCTTATCTCTCTTTTCCTTTATCATGCTTTTGAGTCACTTCTAGTTGTTGCTCTTAATGCTCTTATATACCCCTGCCACCTTCTAGAGATGCATGGCTTTCTCCTTTATATTAGACTTCACCATAAGAGGCCTCTCCTCCTCCTCTTTACCTTCTCCTCCCTTACCGCACCCTGAAATCTCTCCTAATCACCACCTTCAATATTATTGCCAGCCCTCGGAGCCTCCAAGAGGCCCATGATCACCTCTTCCACTTTGAACCTTACTATAATAGTTTTTGTATCATCTACTAACTCTATGCTTTGCTGAACGCTGCATCCCCACCCACTCCTACACACACTTTATCTTCGCTTAGGTCTCCAACCCTAACTCTTTCCACTACACCATCGTCGTTACGGTGTTATCCTCCTCTACTCTGCCTTCTCTTGCCACCGTTGTCTATCCCGTTTGCCCCTATGTTATCCTGCACTGACCTTGACCACTTGCGCTGCCTCACCGCTCTCCACTTTTTTTCTCTCTCGCTCCCTCTTCATAAACTTCCAGATCCATGCTCTAAAATCCTTGTCACTCTGATAGATTTGACATTAATCTCATCTTCATTTCCAGATGTTTGATGAAATATTTGTCAGTGTCACTAAACTTTTTTCTAAATTTTTTCTTTAAATAAAAAAAATATTTTGCAACTCAACTCCTGCGGTTTAAATTGAATGCGATATGAGTGCGGCAAGGCCTATCCCAACCTGGTTCTCTCACTACAAAGACGCCGTCAAGTAGAAAGCCTGGTGCGGCACCACACTGTAAAATTCTTAATGGCCAGCCCGGCATTGGCAATCAAGTCATTGGAATTTCGCCATCACAGGTAAAAACAAAAAATAAACAGTAAAAAGGGCACGCTCTCCATTATTATATTACCCTTAATTTTGTTAATTTTTCCGCGAGGATGACCCAACGCCTCTGGCCGCAGGCCGACGCCCAACCCGATCCCCATCCCTTCGAACCCCGTCCCCGTCCCCGTCCCCGTCCCCGTCCCCACCCTGACCTCCATCTCTCCGTCTCTCCGCCCATGGGAGAACAAACCCTCTCTCAGCCCCACCTCTCCGCCGCCACCGCCGCCGCCCAAGAATCCCCCTCCGCCACCGCCGATGACACTGCCAAGATCCCTTTCCGCCCTCGAAAGATCCGGAAGGTCTCGTCGGAGGGCGATCCCCAGCAGGAATCCTCCTCCGCCCCCACCAAAAAGGCGGCCAACAGCCGCGCCCCCATCCTCCGGGTCGTCCCCCGCCCGCTCTCCGCCGAGGGAGAGATCGACGCCGCCCTCCGCCACCTCCGGAGGGCGGACCCCAACCTCGCCCGCGTGATCGACGCCCACGACTCCCCGATCTTCCAGAGCCTCCACCCGCCCTTCCACTCCCTCGTCCGCAGCATCCTCTACCAACAGCTCGCCTTCAAGGCCGCCGCCGCCATCTACGCCCGCTTCCTCTCCCTCTGCGGCGGCGAGGCCGGCGTCGTCCCCGAGGCCGTCCTCGCCCTCAACCCCCACCAGCTCCGCCAGATCGGCGTCTCCAGCCGCAAGGCCAGCTACCTCCATGACCTCGCCCGCAAGTACCACAGCGGCATCCTCTCCGATGCCTCCATTGTCGCCATGGACGACCGCTCGCTCTTTACCATGCTCACCATGGTCAAGGGCATTGGCGCTTGGTCCGTCCACATGTTTATGATCTTCTCCCTCCATCGTCCCGACGTCCTCCCTGTGGGCGACCTTGGTGTCCGCAAGGGCGTCCAGATCCTCCATGACCTCGAGGATACCCCCCGCCCCTCCCAGATGGAGCAGCTTTGTGAGCGCTGGCGTCCCTACCGCTCCGTTGGCTCCTGGTACATGTGGCGCCTCGTGGAGACCAGGGGTACACCCACTATGGCTTCCGTGGGCAGTGGAACTGGTGTGCCGATCGCTGGAGGAGGTGAAGAAGGAACAGGACGAGGAGCTCTGCCACAGCAGGGTCAGCTTATTGACCCTATGGTCCCTATCCAGATGCTCCCAAATATAGGATGAGAGAAAGCTTCGCATACTAGTTCTCTTCTTAGATTCTTCGTTGCAGCTGGCTTGTTGAGGTGGCTCTTGATCTTTGCTTATACTTCTTCCATTTAGTTGGTTGAGTTGCTGCCTGTTTTCTAGTCTTCTGCTTTCATAATGTGTTATTTGTTGGATGCCAATGTTGTATTGGTCATTAACTAGCGAACTTCCAAACCACTGCTTTTGGGACTCCTATTTATAAAAGATAGATGGGCATTTCCTCTGCTCTGGTAATTTTAAAAGAAAAAAAAGAATACCTTCTAATATATATTGCAGGTTCTGGGACATGTTTCGTACAACCTTAGGAGTCATAGAACTGTAAGCTTTGTTTAAGATTGATTTTTGTTCAACCTACGCAAGTCTAGGCTAACTAAAACAGGTTATTTCCCTGGAGATTAAATGAGCTGCAAGCTGATCATGGGCATATCTTTAACTATATCACGTCTCACTTTCTCAAAAAATGCACACTTATCTTTGTCTCCATCTTCTCTAAAATGCATCCAAGACCATGCAAGTGATTGTTTGAGTGATCTCGTCCCTCAATTCTATGTACATCCTTGATTCATTCCATAGTCTCTTTGAACTTGCACCTCCTGGACTTCTTTACTACAATATGGCCCTTTCCTTACCCTACTCTTATATTGTATTGCTTTGTCATTTGCAAGCAACATGCTCTAGGGTTCTTTTTGGTAATGGCTAATGAGGACTTTATGAAAAAAGTTTAAATTATTCGAACATACCATTTTATGCAATAGTGTGTCATGCTGGGTTTTTACTAGTATAATGTGCAATAGTGTGTCATACGCTTAATTGGCATGATATTCACTAGTGCCTCGTGCTAGGAACTTTACTAACCTTCATCTCTAAGAGGACGTGTGCATCAACCTATTATTTGATTTTATTGCTCTATATTAACACTTTGATCATTATACTGTCACCATTATATGCATTTTACGTAGTGATGCATATTTATAAAATTGCTGCTTGCTTGACTAAAACTTTTCTTTTCTTTTCTTTCCTTTTTTTTTTTTTTTTTTTTTGCATTGGATATACAATAGGAGGTGCTTACCTAAATAATATTAAATCTATTATCAATCAATTGTTTGAGTTATACTATAGCACACATATTCCACTAATGTTCTTCAAGAGTAATACTACAAATCTGCAAGTTATATTGTTTAATATTCATAAGAACCAAACATGTGTTCTAATGCTTCAAAATATTGTCACCTATTATTATAAAAATATGAAATATTCTAAGTTTTCCAAGACTGTCTTCATGTATTATTAGAGTATACATCACTAGAGTTGTTTTTGTTTTTGAAGCACTAGGGCAATACGTGTGATATGTTAAGCTTGACATTGGGTCAGGGCTTATTGCCACCATAAACTCCCTAATCTATACTCTATTAAAACAAGAGTTGTAAGTTTTGTTGAATTGCTTAAAAGATTTTATCTGTCAACTTTTTCCCTTAAAGATTCATTTGTCTCCATAATTCTATAGTGGAATCTTATTCAGATTTTATCCCAAAATTGTTGTTTGCTTTTCTATGCAAATTTTATACTTTTCTTTGCTTTTTGATTACCTTAGTTCATCCTAAACTCTGCATTTCTTCATTCCTGAATAATTGCCATACTTCTTTCTCCTTCCTGAATTTACCTAAATCATGATCCATAAATTATAATTATTCAATTATACCATTTACTCCTTTCTTCCTGTAACAAAGAAAAGGAAGTGAGCTTTCTCACATGCCAAATTTTCAGCTATTCTATATTTATTTAGATTACTGATTTTCTTATCCATGGATCACTTCTAATTTTTGATGTGGAGTTACATTTTGGTGTAGTAAAAAAAAAAAAGAAAAAGAAGTAAGCTCTTCTCAACCATCCTTGGTTTCCTTAGTTAGTTGTATTTCTGCAAATCTTTGTAATTTTCTCATAAATTCCAACTGGTGAATCACTCTAAAAAAGTTTTTGATATGGAGTTTTCAATTATAAAAATCTATTCCAAACCATGGATTTCTTAATTGATCCTTATTTGCTTACATAATTCTCTTTTTCCTAAATCTCTACCAAGTCCCAAATCTTAAATTACTGCTAAGATGCCATATATTGAGGATCAATATATGGATCATTATTAATGTGCATTACATATGCCTGTTTGGTAGTCATCATACCCTCATACATGTCTCTGGCCTTCTAAGATATTTGCCTTTACCTATATTACTTGGACTCTGTATCTAGTTGCTGAAACATATCTTGAATATGTATTGACATTGGATATGTGCCAAGCACTTGGATACTCTTTGAATTTTCTAGTTGCAACTTCTAAAAATCGATGGAAGCTTGGATTTTTGCAACTTCTAATTTGATCCACAAAATAATTTGCAATTTGGTTCTTACAACCCTGATCAAAATGGTGCCAGGCTATTTGAATCTCATTGTTGGATCAGAATCAGCTAAGATCATAAGATTCAAGATTCAGACCATACTGTATACAATCCCATGGATTATAATATTTAAATTCATTATATTTCTTCCGTAACAAATTATGTGAAAATTTATTTACTATAATTTATTTGATTATATGGCTTTTAAAATAACATATAACTAATAATCCTTGAGAGTGTAAAGTTAGTTATCAAGCCTATTATCTGGAGTTCATGGAGTTAAATGCAGAAGGCATTTTTTTTTTTTTTAAATGCATTCATATGTTAAAATGCGCTTCTTTTTTTCTACAACATTCTACCTTAAAAGATGATTGAATTAATAGTTTGTATGTAGATATATTGGTCAATTTGGTATAATGTTAGCTTTTCTAGACATGTTATATCCAGTCTTATGATGTAGAAACTAAATTTCTTTTACATGTGGTGTTTTGTTCTCCATTCATCTATTATATAATCAACTCTCTTTCCTTTTCTTTTTTTTCAATTCAAGTTTCTTTTATGTTTTTCCCCAAGAAATTGGAAAACATCTTATGATATGCATTTGGGTCCATGATTCAATCTGATCTAATTTCTTTTGAGTTTGGCTTGTTTGCTTCATGTTGAAGGCTAGAACCTTTTCACAATATATTTATCATATACTTTCTCCCATGTGATTACTATTGGCAGCTTCCTTCTTGGTAATCCCATGTTTGACATCTAGTTTAAGTAAAAGCATTGATTATATGAACTTATTAGTTTAAGCAAAGATATTGCTTATATGAGCTAGTTAATGTAGTCAATGCTATAATGCGTGTGTGTGTGTAGAGCTAGCTAAGTCCTAGATCTAGTCGCCCTTTTCATCCTTTGATTCACACGGATTCCGAAGCCATCCTACCTTTTTCACTTTTGAGATCCATGATTCATGTTGATCTAAGGATGAAAAAGACGATCGGATTTAGGTTTGACTCCATGCGAGTGTAGCCAAGTCTAGCTGCACACACATATAAGCATACACATATATGTGTGTGTATATATTTGTTTATTCTTTTTGATATTTTTGACGAATCTCTATGAATTTGTATTATAAAGGTTCCACATGGGTTTGATTTAAGCAACCATAATAATTGAATTCTACCCATTAGGAGTGAATTCTTTGTGTGCTTTTATGTTTAGTTTAATTTCCTAAAAAACAAAGCTATAGTGACTTCAAAACTTGCTCGAGATGTTTTGCTGTTAGGGCATGTGTTAGTCATTCGGCCCTCTTTATGAAAAGCATTGGGGGCTACTTGTGTAAAAGATCAACTCTTCTCTTGTTGGTTTCCATCCTTAATTTTGTTCTTACTTTGAAGCCCTTGAGGCAACAATGCCCATGAATGACTCATCTTGCCAATCATTTGCTAAACTTTAACAATGATCTATCTAGTTCTTAGCAAAATATAATAGCTCAATCCAATATCTTCTAGACTCGAAGGCATTGTTATAAAACTCAAACCGAACTGGCCGATCTGACTAGTATATCTATGAACCGGACCTCTAGCGGATCCGGTTCTTTAATTGGTCCATTTGTATAATTGATTGGGTCAAAATCAAATGAATTGGCTGATTTTTTTTATTAACCGAATGATGCGGTGTGAATCAATAAAATTGGATCGATTTTTTTATATCTTTTAAAATTATTTTTTAACCAATATTATTTAAATATTAGTATTATTTTTAGAAGCCTTTTTGTCTTTTAGGTCTAAACCTCTCCTTCCGTCTTTCATCTGTCTAACCTCAAAATATGAGGTTTGTGACTTTGTGGATATAAACTTTATGAATGGTTTTGTATCTTTGTTATGTTTATCATACTTGTGAACTTGTATTATTATTTTTTCTAGAAATTCGAGATTAAGTTTAAGTATTAGTGTGGATATTATATTCTATTATAGTTTAAATAACTTAATTTTTAAAAGGATTATTAAAGTTACCAAATTAGTTGAATTTTGCAGGAAATTATCTTTATTTGTCATTAGAGATCATATTTCTAATTTTAATTATATTTTAATTATTTATATGGTTTGATCATTGACTTATTAGTTAGACTATTGAACCATTGACTGGGTCCCTCAGGTCCCTCAATTGAGTCAATGTGCAGTCTGGTTTTGATAACTATGCTTATAAGTGTTATCAAATATATGGAATTTGGTGTGAGGATCTGTCTGGATTCCATAAACCATAAACCCATTATGCTGCATATTCATTTCCAGGTGATACCTCCATCATTTATGAATCTGCAGCCTGATTTGTTAAACTCTAGGGTAATACTCTATGGTTTTAAAGTTACATCTAGATGTCCAAAACCACTAACAAAGGAAAAAGGAAATCAAAAAACATCATATGTTTTGGGGTTTCAACTGGACTAATGGGGCCAATTTTTATTGTATGCATGTGCCAAAACTGATATTCAAGCTAAAAGGATTGACTTATTTTTGGAGGTTTGATCTTAGGCCTTCTGAGTTAAGCTAGATGTTGGGTGAGAATTTTAGCCTCTGAAAAGCATTTTTCACAGGGTTCCACTCAACTTTTGTGAATTTTGTTTGGATTTATGGGCATGTGTATGCGGTGTTGCAAGAAGATCAATGCAAGTATAAAATCTGTGGTATCATTATTGATTCAAATCTATAAAGATCTTGTAAATGATGCCAATATTTTGGAAGGCTTAGGTGACGGATGAGCTACCAGGGGCTGTTGAGTGCCTAGGTGGGCACCCAAAGTGAAGGCAGCCTTGAAATGATAAGTCTGAAAGGAAATAGAAATGAGTATCTAAGATGATAATTATAATTTCAAAAAATGTAGTAATCAAATGAGAGACAGCTTGTTGATAGGAAGTACCAAGCGGGCAACATTCGATCCTGATTCACGTTTCAATTTCATCCTCCATACTCAAATTTGGTCCATGATATCAAGGCAGGTGCATAGGTGGCTGCTGGGCAACCCCCAACCAAGCAAGGTGACCATTTATTTGAACAGTAAACCTTGCTTACATCTTGTAGGGTATCCAGAAAAAAAAAAAAAAGAAAACCTCATGTTGGTGTGTGTATAAGCTTCTTATCAGGTTGCATTTTTTCAATTTGAAATTCTATTTTATACTTTTCTTCTAAGTCTTTTTTTTAGTTTTATATTTTACATATTTTTACAATTTTTAAATATAAATGATCAGGGCAACTTTATGTAATACACCTGATGATACTAAACTCACGAAGTACTTTAAAATCATGTCTGTAATAGTTGGTATATATATATATATTATTCATGAAACTTTATCTGGGTATTTGTTTAAACAATTTCTGCTTTGAACTCTGAAAGTTGAAGTGCAATTCATATAGCTTGGTTAAAACTCAAACGGAATCAGGATCTTTGGATTTTGGCATAGGCCCTATTATTGTTTCATGTAGAATCTCTACCATCTTGTCTAGTGGTCTTCACCCTTCATATATGACACAATATGATTGAACGCAATGCTCAGAGTAAACTTAATTTCTACCACCTTTTCCATATTAATTGATGATCAATGGTTCTGGTTTGCATGCAACTCTTAATAGCATGAACTGTAAGCAGAGTCAAGTGGGTGTATGGAGACACAATCTTACCAAAAATTTTTGGAAGGGGATAATTCTTACAATATCTTAGGAATAATATGAAATGGGGGTGTTTGCTTCTTTGTGATTTTATATGAATTTGGATATGAATACCAACACTAGGCAGAAAGCTTTTAGCATTAATAAATAACTGGAGTTGATATACTCATGGTGGTGATGGTGCTGCGTAGTGGCTTGTGGCAAAACACACATGGGAATATCGGATCAAGATTGTGGTATGTGCAAAAATTTTCATAGAAAACTTGTGAACAAGTATTCCTGGATGAACATTTGAGGGATGATTAGCAGAAAGCATAGGGTTGTACCCGTTGCTTCCAATTATACATCTACAATATATAATGGGATATGCACATAAATTTGTCATGACAGATGGGAGAAAAACAAAAACTAGTGCAACCTAAGATGTAATGTTTACCATGGATGAATGAGGATACCATCAAAATGGTAACCGATAAGATTGATACCACGGTTGGTCGAATCGTCTCAAACTAGATGGTTTGGGGCGAATCAAACTGAATCGGGATGGTTTAGATTCTCAATTCGATTCAAGGGCCAAACTGCCTTAAACCACTCATGTCAACCTTGTACTAGTATATCACATCAAACCAAACTGCTTGGTTTGGCTTGATTTAGGGTAGTTCATGGGTTGGGCCTTCTTGGTCCACTTGTTTGGTACACCATCAATTTGGTACGGCACAATATGCCCCATATCAAACTGTACTGGTCTGATACCAAACGGTATCAATTTTCAGTATAGCAAACCTTGATTGATACTCAATGTAAATTGTACTTTGCAAAATTTGTTGCTCTTTAGGTATGAAATGTTATCAGTTGAGATTGTGTGTCGTACTTTTCGATGAGTTCCTTGTGGCCTGGTCTCTCAAATGTTACCAGGCTCTTATGATTGAATAGCTATCTGAAGTCCATCAGGGAAAGTTATTGCAGCAAGATTATCGCCTTATTGTTTTGATCCCTTGAACTTTTTGACAGGTGAGCACTTGGTCAAATCTTGAAAATCTTAATAAATCCATGGACTGAGCAGCTTAGATATCTAGTCTTACCTGGTATTTCCTTTGACAGCTTAGATATCTATACTTGTGATAATTACTTGACCCACATTTATGAAATTCTTTTTTTCCCTTAAATTAAGTTACTGGTTTTGAGTTATTGATATGGTATGATGTGAACAAAGCATATCCAAGAAAATTCATTATGCTCAATATGTTTATGAAGATCAACCATGTATGATAAATATTTAAAGAATGTCAATCCATTAGTTCTGAGGATATCCACTAGTAGAATTTATTATTTCAAAGCAACATTTCTTAGTAAATGTTTTTAATCTTTAAAGTGAACATTAGTAGGGTTGTGCATCATTTCTAGGAAATGGGTTCCTGGTGCCTGCATGGTTTGGCACCATAGTTGGTACTCAGTGGAGTCTAGACTTACATGGGCATTATTCATGTTACATTAAATCTGGTTCATCCCAAATTCTCAAATCAAAGTCGTTTTGGTTGTGGTTTTTGTTGTAAATCAAATAACTCTTAGTAAGTATATCTCACAACCTTGTGGGCGTCTATAATTGGGCCTTCATGGCTGCATGGCATGGCCATTTTAATCGTAGCTGTATTGTCAAGCCAGAGATCATGAAGAGATCAATTCCTTTTGCAAAAACAGTGGTGCAAACTTGTACTTATTCAGAAGTTGAAGATCATCCCAGAACTTTGATAGCAATCATCAGCCACAGTATATACTCTTGGGTCGATAATTGTTTTTTCACTGTCTTCAATCCATTGATGAACTAGGTATTGTCTTGGTGGGCAAATTATCAAGCAGGGTTCATGAACAAGAGCTATCAGATTGATGGCTTGGTTTCGATTCCTTGATTCTTCAGGGGGGCAACTCAGTGACTGATCAACGATAGGTCAATGACTACTAAACAAAGCATGCAATGCAGTGCATTAGAACTCATCATTGTGATTAGTTTGCAGTTCAATGAAAGCAGTCTGCTGAGTTATATTAGCAAGACCAGTACTTTGACAGGTCATGTTTTGCCCCACCATGGATGGTTATAATTTGACCGTCCTATCTGATGTGTGCCATAGCTATGTGCAGTTGGACTAAGAACTTGACCAGGCCCTTGTTTTAGTGGAGGGCTGTAACTGACCAAGGATAACATGGTAAACTTTCCATCAAAGCGGTGTGTAGCAATGCCTGGCTCTAGTCAAGAATCACACAGCTGATGGAACGAAACACAAGGATGAGTATAAAATAAAGCAAAAAAACTGTCATGGTTAGCACAGACAGAACTCCCTTCTTTTCCTTTGGTGAATTAGACTGAGCTCCTTTGCTTTTTTTATTTTTTGAACTCTGAAACTGGTAAGGATATTGGAAGTTAAGAACAATCTAAGCCAAAATTATTATTTTGGCTTTTTGGCGAATTAGACTGAGGTTCTTTGCTAGAATTTTTTTTAGCCCTGAAATTGGTCAAGGATGGAGGAACAGTCTAATTTAGAATCATTTAGGCTTTTTTGGTACTGTAAATCAGGAAACTTGGTTATCAACAAAGCAAGAACAACTTCATTACCTGGATTTTGTGTGGCTTGCATCATTGTAATTCTGATCCTAAAAATGTCATTTCTTCTCTATACTTTATAAAAATTAAGCAGCTTTAGTCTGTTGCATTATTATGACTCTTGAGATTCTCAGAGTATCACTCTCTTACTGCTCCATGTCACTCTTTTTCTTGTTTCTTGGGGTTATGTTTGATTTCTTGGCATGCTATACATGTGTAACATTACCAGTTGATTTTGGTTTTCAAGTTTTGTATCTTTGTTGCCTAGAGTTGATCACCCTAGATGGAGCTACTTTGTGTACGATAAGTTAATGAAGAACAAGAACTCCTATGCCCCACTACCACGCGTTCTGACTTGGCAGACCTTTCGTATGAAAAGAATTCTGCACCTCCTAAAGTAATACGCAATCAGAACTTGTCTTGTATTCTCGTGCATTGTAATGGTGTCATCTAAACTCTGGCACCGACCGGTGGAACCAAACCTTGGACTGACCAGGCCTTCTCGCTAACATATGAGACACAAGGGTTAGAAAGCAAGCGTTCTCCCTCCTATCCAAAATTTCCATCTCACCTCTCTCAATCCTCTTGGCCAACCAGCAAAACAACGCTAGCAAATTCTATCATGCTTCCGTTAGTATCTATATGGATGTCCAATGACATAAGGAATGGTGAAATGATGCTGAAGTCATTTGGATGGGCTTTTGAATGAATGGGATGATTCAAACTCGGTTCCGAATATATATATATATATATATATATATATATATATAAACATCATTGTTGAACCCAGCTTGCCTCCCGGAACTATGATCCT